>JACDJE010001066.1:0-32066 GCA_016647715.1 Pavo muticus | reverse complement strand
GGATAAATCAAACAAAGTGGAGAGAGAGAGTTATCGGAGCACTTGCCTCTTCGTCGGGGAATCGAAGAAGAGCCCACCCCCAGCCTGTCCCTCCGTGATGTGTAGGGACAGGTAGCTGGATTAGAGTGTTAACACTTTAACTCCCAAGGCACTACATGATGTTATGATGCGGAATACTGAAAACCAAAATCACAAAACCGTGACAACCATCTACTGTCAAAATATGCACCACTGCATCGATGATTTGATGCTAACGTCTGACTCGATCGAGGCATTAGAGAAGACAGTACCATCATTAATTACTTATTTACAGGAAAAAGGGTGGGCTGTAACTCCACAAAAAGTACGAGGACCAGGGCTATCAGTTAAATTCCTGGGTGTTGTCTGGTCAGGTAAGACTAAGGTGTTACCCAGAGCAGTCGTAGATAACATCCAAGCATTCCTGGTTCCCACGAAACCGACGCAGTTGCAGGAATTTTTAGGTATATTAGGATACTGGCGGTCCCTTATCCCCCACTTAGCGCAACTGCTAAAACCTTTATACCGATTAACAAGGAAAGGCCAAGTACGGGACTGCAGTAGAACGGAACAAGAAGCCTGCCAGCAAGCAAAAATAGCTGTTAAACAGGCCCAGGCGCTGGGTATGTTTGATCCAACCCTTCCAGCTGAACTAGATGTGCATGTAACCCAAGAAGCGTTTGGCTGGGGCTGTGGCAGCACCAGAGTTCCGCTCAAATCCCAATTGGGTTCTGGTCACAGATCTGGCATGGAGCAGAAGAGAGATAGGACGTGGTTGAAAAGCAGTTATTGGCTACCTATTCTGCATTGCAGGCGGTAGAACCAGTAACTCAGACTGCAGAAGTTATTGTTAAAAGAACTTTACCGATTCAGGGGTGGATAAAAGACCTAACCCACATTCCTAAGACCGGGGTGGCCCAATTGCAAAGAGTAGCACGCTGGGTCGCCTATCTTAGTCAGAGAAGCCGCCTGTCATCTTCTCCACTGAAGGAAGAACTGCAGAAGATACTTGGGCCGGTAACTTATCACAGTGAGACACCTGAGGAAATAGTGGTTACTCGTCCAGAGAAGAGTCCTGTACAGGAGGGGAAATACCCTATTCCAGAAGATGCCTGGTACACAGATGGATCCAGCAGGGGGAACCCAAGTAGGCGGCCTTCCATCGCATACCATCCCTCAACTGAAACGATATGGTTCAAAGAAGGGGATGGACAAAGTAGCCAGTGGGTTGAGCTACGAGCTGTATGGATGGTGATAACTCAGGAGCCTGGCAACAGCGCACTGAACATCTGCACGGATAGTTGGGCAGCCTACCGAGGGCTCACGCTCTGGATAGCACAGTGGGCCACTCAGGACTGGACGACCCATGCCCGACCTATCTGCGGCAACGATATGTGGGTTGATATATGGAACGTGGTTAGGCACGGAACTGTACGAGCATACCACGACTCTGGACATCAACCCTTGCAGTCTCCAGGCAATGATGAAGCTGACACACTGGCTGACACACCATGTGGGGCTGCCCACACGGTTACCAGATATTGTCCAGGCATGTCAGGACTGTGACGCTTGCTCACAAAGGAGACCAAGACCTCTGCCGGAAACTACGGCCCATCTCGCTAGAGGACACAACCCGTTACAGCAATGGCAGATCGATTATATAGGTCCCCTCCCTCGATCTGAGGGGGCCAGATATGTCCTAACTTGTGTTGATACAGCGAGTGGATTGATGCAAGCCTATCCTGCAGCAAAGGCAAGCCAAGCCTATACCATCAAAGCTCTAACTAGGTTATTGGCATCATATGGGACTCCTGAGGTCCTTGAGAGTGACCAAGGTACACATTTCACAGGTGCAACTGTGCAGAAGTGGGCTGAAGACAACAACATCGAATGGTGGTTTCATCTGCCCTGTAATCCAATGGGAGCAGGCCTAATAGAAAGATATAACGGGATCCTGAAGGCTGTTCTGAAGGCAGATTCACAGTCCTTGCAGGGTGGACTAAGAGGCTTTATGAAACCCTGCGAGACTTGAATGAGAGACCAAGAGATGGCAGACCCAGTGCTTTAAGAATGTTGCAGACAACTTGGGCCTCCCNAATAGCTGAATAGAAAATATTATTATACACATATTCGTAGCATATTTTAGGAACATAGTTACTGAATTATGTGACTAACCCAAATTTCTCACAAAGCTGCAACAGATCTAAACAATGCGGGTATGGTATTCTTGATTGGAGAATGCATGCAAAGTTGTTTCTTAGGCTAACAAAATAAAATGTATTAACAAAGTGTCAAGGAGTCAGGGCCTTTACACAAAGCAGAACTGTCTGGCTTGATGGGAAAGCCAGGGAATCACAACCAGGCCCCAATATACTCCCTTTCATCCTCCTTCCCAGCTTATCTCTACGCAAGGATGAGCAGACTTCTAAAACAATGACCAAGTGTGAAGTGAACAAATGTCAAAAGCCAATTAAATAATTAGGGGTTTATTGCTTGGCTAGCAAAGATTTATGCTAACCTAGTGTTTGTGTGTCTAGTGAAGCGTCGAGAAGATTGTGAACCTAAAGTACTCAGCCAATGAGGAACTAGGGGAGAAAGAGATAAGCGTCGGGTGAAAGGGCATAAAAGATGTAGCATCAGTTTCTGGGGGGCTCCTGCTTGCAGGGGGCCCGCCATTGCAATCGCGAATAAAATTTTGCTTTATCAGAGATACCGTCCTGGAAAATTATTTGGATATTTCCAACACCCCCTTTGGTACCTGATATAGTGATTCAGCCACAGATATCAGGCCAAAGGGTGTGGTATCGAAGACCAGGACGTGCCCCGACACAGGCGGAGGTGTTGACTCAAGACCAGAATACAGCCTGTATCTTACCGTGGAGGGCAGACCTACCCCTCCTTGTACCTATTAACCATCTGTTTTACTCCCCTTGAGGTTATAAGTTCACAGGATAGCCGGCAGGAGCAACATCGCTCCAGCATGCTCCAGTGTCCATGAGGAAACGTCGTGACCCCCTGTGGTGCACTGCTGAACTTCTGGGAACTGGCGAGCATGAATCAGAACTGCTACTGGTCCTTGAAGAAGATCTGCCTCGAGACAGAACACCAAGCACTGGCCCAACAGAACCGCAGAAAAGACTTTCAATTATTGCTTTTATTGTCTTAACATTCGACATTGCGGCGGGTATTGTCCATGTGTCGCGATGTACATTTGCTCAGTCATTGGTTCATGCTGTGAAGGGGTGGAGTGTAGTGGAATTCCAAGGTCACAGCCTGAACCGATGGGTGAGCTACGTGAGTATGCGAGTGCCTGGAGCGAGCAGGGGGGGGTTAGAGCCCCCCTTCCGACTCCGCCATACTTCCCGTGCAATCCGAGTCTGCACGGGTCCTCCTTTTCCCCCGCCCTTCTCTCCTGCGGCAGGACAGCACGAACGGGGGAGGGTCACATTGCTCAGCTCGTCCCTTTCTCTGGACTGTTGCCGGGAGGGATGAGTTAATTCCTCTTTGATATCTTCTCCTGTAGCGCCTATTTCTCAAATAAAGGCTCTATCATTGCCTTCATTTGCTCTACATCCTCTCTCCTGTTTCCTCTGCACCTGCACTCCTCTTCTGCTCTTCCTTCTTCCCTGTCTGCTCGCTCCTCTTTCTTCTGCATATGTACTCTAGTTCTCCTTTCTTCCCTGTATCTTTACACATCTTCCTTCAGTGTCTGCTCTCCACTTCGGCTGTTCTTCTCTTTGTCCTCACTCTTTCTTCTCGCATCTGCACTCCTCTTCTGCTGTCCCTTTCTCCTTGTGTCCTCAGTCCTCTCCGGCATCTCCACTCCTCCTGTTTTTTCTTCCCTGTATGCTCAATCCTCTTTCTTCTGCATCTGCACTCCCCTTGTGCAGTTCTTTCTTCCCCGTATCCTCCTTTGTTTCTTCTGCGTTTGCAATCCTTTTCTGCTGCTCTATTGTTTCCTCACAGTCCTCTTCTTCTCGTCCGTCTTCCCCGTGTCCTTACTCCTTTCGTCTGCATCTGCACTCTTCTTCTGCTTTCCTTTCTTCCCTGCTTTGTTCCTCCTCTTTCTTCTGTATCTGCACTCTTCTTCTGATCTTCTTTCTTCCCTATATCCTCACTGCTCTTTCACTTGTATCTGAACTCCTCCTCTCCTTTCTTCCCTGTACAACCATTCCTTTTTTCTTCTGCATCTTCACTTCTCGTTCTAACTATCCTCTTTGCTCTTTTGTCTCTATCCGCACTCTTCTTCTCCTTTTTTCTTCCCTGTGTCCTCTCTCCTCTTTCCTCTGCATCTGCTCTCCTCCTCTGCTCTTCTTTTTTGTCTCCTCCCTTCTTTTCTGCATCTGCTCTCCTCTTCTGCTGTTCTATTTTTACTGTTTCCTCACTGCCCTTTGTTGTAAATACGCTCTCCTGCTGTTCTTTCTTTTTTCCTCACTCTTACTTTAGCATCTGCACTTCTCTACGGCTCTTCTTTGTTCCTCGTATCTTCACTCTTCTTTCTTTTGCGTCTGCTCTCCTCTTCTTCTGTTCTTTATTCTGTGTATGCCTACTCCTCTTCCTTCTGCGTCTCTACTCCTCTTCTGCTCTCCTATTTTCCCTGCATCCTCTCTCTCCTTTGTTGTGCACCTGGATTCGTCTTCTGCTGTCTTTCTTCCCTTACTCCTCACTCTTATTTCTTCTGTATCTGCACTCCTCTTCTGCTCGTCTCTTTTCCTTTTTTCCTCACTCCTCTTAATTCTGCATTGCCACTCGCCTTCTACTGCTCTTTATTGTCTCTTCACTCCTCTTTCTTCTCCATCTGTTCTCCTCATATGCTGTTCTTTTTTCCCCTGTATCCTCGCTCCTCTTTCTTTGACGTCTTCTCTCCGCTTCTGATGTTCTTCCTTGTTTCCTCACTTCTATTTTGCATACACACTCCTCATCTGCTATTCTTTCTTCCTTCTCTTCTCACTGTTTCTTGTGCATCTGCTCTTCTTGTGTGCTGTTCTTTCTGCCCTGTCTCCTTGCTTCTTTCCTCTACATCTGCTTTCCTCTGCATCTGCTTTCCTCTTCTGTTCTTGCTTCCCTCTCTCCTCTTCTGCATCTGCACTTTTTTTCTGTTCTTTCTTCATCTTTTCCTCATTCCTCTTTCTTCTGCATCTCCCCACCACTTCTGATCTTCTTTATTCAGTCTCCTCACTCCTTTCTTCTCCATCTGCACTCCTTTTCTGCTTTTCTTTCATCCTTGTCTCCTCACTCCAACTTTACCTGCATCTGAGCTCTTCTTCTGCTGTTCTTCCCTTTCTCCTCATTCCTTTTATAGTGTGTTATCTTGTTTTCCAGTGCCATATTTAGTAAATTAGTTTGTTTCTCCCCAGATCGTGCCACTGCTTTTAATTCTTTTGGGGTCCCCTGTTTCCCTTTTCCGGAGGTGCGGATTTTGTGAAATCCCTCCGCCCCGCTACTCGCGGAACCGGGCCGAACCAGCCCGTAAACCGTTGACAGCCAGGTTGGACAGGGCCCTGGGCAGCCGGGTCTAGTATTGGCTATGGAGGTTGGTGGCCCTGCCTGTGGCAGGGGGGTTGGAGATTCATGATCCTTGAGGTCCCTTCCAACCCGGGCCATTCAGCGATTGCTGCTGTCTTGTTTCTCTCTCTTCTGATGCAGGATTCTTTTTTTGGGGGGAATGTGCCCAGGGCTCTCTGGCACAGCTGGATTGCCACTGCTTCACTGCTTTCTCTCTCCTTGCACAGGCTTTTATGGGGGGGCTCTCAGCATCTCCTGACTGCCACCACCTCACTGCTTTCTCTCTCCCGCAGGACTTCATTTTGGCGGGGACTCTCCAGCACCACTGCCACCGCCTCGCTCCTTTCTCTCGTCCCGCAGCATTTTGCAGGACATCTTCCAGCACCTGCAGGCCCACAGCTTCATGCTGCAAGACACGGTGCAGCAGCTGCACTGCGCCGGCGCTCCCTGGCCGACCGCTCTGTGGAGGGCATCTGCCCCTTCTGAGCATAGCAGGAGGCGCGCGGCGGTCAGTGCGACAAATGCGGCAAACTCATCAACGCCGGGGAGCTGAAGGGGAGCTGAAGGGGAGTGGGGCTCTCCTACTCTGCCTGCAGGCTGCTGTTGGGCTGGGCGCCATCCAAACCGCGCTTCTCCTCTGACAGACTCCTCGCTGCAAGCTGTGCGGCGGCATTCCCACGGTGCGGCCCACCTGGCACCTCTTCCTCGACCTCCCCAAGGTCGACCCCTCCAGCCCGAGGCTCCCCCAGTAGTGCTCATTCACCGTGGCACCTCCTCATCCCTCTTCCTCTCCAGTTTCTCCTTCCCCCCCTCCAGCCCCAAACCCCCTGAAGTACCACTCCTCCACCATGACACCCCCTCATCCCTCTGCCTCTTCTGTTTCCCCCCCTTTCCAAGTTCCCCGGGGGCCATTCCTGCACCCCTCTGCCCAGCACAGAATGCAGACACCTCTCTCTCTCCCCCCTTCCTCAGGCAGAGGAGTGGCACTACTCCCTTTACGTCCTCTGGAACCATCGGCGCAGCGCTCTGCCCCTGGGCCTGGTGGGCGGCACATCTTCCATCTTGCTGAGGATCAGCAGTGTCTGCTGCACCAGGCTGCGCACGGCCGGCTCGCTGTCCTCCAGCACGTCCTCCAGGGCTGCAATGGAGCGGTGCTGTGTCACCACGTGGGCTCCACATGGCACTTCCCGGGGTGTGGGCAGCGGGGGGGACGGCTCACCTTTATGGATGTACAACACCTTCCCCTGGTTCTTCAGCTGCTGCCCCAGCATCCCTGCACACACAGCTGCTGTGAGCACTCGCATGGCACCCGCGGACACCACGGTGCCCCCAGAGACTCCCTTGGTGTTCTCATGGTCCCCAGGGACCCTATGGAGCTTCAAAGACCTCCAGAAACCCCACAGTACCCTCATAGTGTCCCCCATCAGCCCCAGCAACCCTACAGGCTCCCAAGGACCCTGTGGTGCCCCAGCAGCCCCCAGAGGACCCCAGCTGTGCCCAGTGACCCCCCAGAGACCCAACACAATGTCCCAGTGAGCCTCCCAGTGCCCCAGCGATCCCAATGTTGCCCCAGTAACCCCCAAGAACCCCATCGGTTGGTTCCCCATTGATCCTCCAGGGCTCCTGCTGCTCACTGACCCCACAGCATTCAGCTGGAGGGACGGGGGCCCATCGGGGCTGGGACTCACCCAGGAAGCGCACGGCTGCCTCCCTCACGGGCACCTGGGGGCTGTGCAGGTACAGCACGGCCTGCTTCAGGTACTGCTCCGTGACTCTGCGTCCCTTCTGAAGCTGCAGAGAGCACCACGGTGGTGGTGGCACCTGCAGAGCAGCCCCCTCCACCCCCCTTCTGCAGGGGAGCTGTGGGGGTCCCGGGGTGGGGGGTGGGGTTGAAGGGTGGGCGTCCTTACCAGGCAGTCAGCAATCTTCCAGACATCCGCCTCTCTGGCCAAGTGTTTTAGTTGCTGCCAGCCCAACAGCTTGGCGGCATGGGTCAGCGCCATCTGAGCAGCCTGGGGGGCAGCGACATGGGGGGGGGTGTTGGCGGGACAGCCTGGGGGAACCCCCCCATCCCCAGCCTGGGGTGGTGGCACCACAGCTGGTCCCGGTCCGCAGGGTCTGCGGGGATGGGGGGGATCTGGGGGGGCTTTCCTATCCTTAATGACTGAATGGGTGGGCACGGGGAGGGGGGTTGCTGATCAGACCCGGTGGCCTCAGAGGCCTTTCCCAGCCTTCACGATGCAATGACTCAATGGGGCGGGCTGCAGGCACACCAGGTGACCCCGTGACCCTACAAGCTGCCCCCACCTGGGCCACGTTTGGGTTGTCCTCATTCATATGAATGAAGAGTGGCAGCACACTCCTCTCCGCCTGTGGCAGCAGCTGCTTCCTGCCCGGTGCCTCCAGCAGCAGCGCAAAGATCTCCATGGAGCGCCAGCGCACCTCCGCAGTTTCCTGAGGGGAGACACACGCAGGGGGTGGTACTGAGCTCTGCACGGTGTGTGGGGGGGAGGTTGGGTGCTCCCCACGCCCCTCACCTCGTTGAAGCAGGACAGCAGCTGCACGGCCAGCTGGCCGAGCACGCCTTGGATGCTGGCGGGGTGCTGTGCTGTGATGTCCCACAGCAGACACAAGGCCTGCAGTTTGACATCGGCCTGCATGTCCTGCAGCCACAGCAGCGCGTCGGGCAGCAGCAGCTGCATCCTCCCAGCATAAAGGTCCCGCAGCCCGCGCAGCGCCAGCTCTCTGCTCTGAGGCTGTTTGCTGCAGATGTATTTCTTGAAGATCTTCCGGGTGTGCGTGTCGTCCTTGCGGTGCTCCTGGCAGCTCCACAGCTGTGTTGAGTGGCGGTCAGCGGGCGGGAGGGGGCTCAGCCCCCCATTCCCCTGAGGGGAACCCCGCACCGTCCCCACACCCACCTCGAGGTACAACACCAGGGCCGGGACCTCCCTCCACTGCAGCTGGTGGTACTGCAGCAGCTTCTGTAGGTGGCTGAAGATGCGGCTGCACTGACTCCAGCAGTTCTTCAGCATCACCCTGCGGGGCAGGGAGAGGGCTAAGCCCGGGCTGGGGGGCTGACCCCACCAGGTCCGTGCTGGGGAGGGACCGGAACAGCCCATCCCGCCCCACAGTGTGCTCTTCCATCTGCCCACCGCTTGGCGCTCCCTGAGCACTTGCCATCTACTTATTTCAGGAGGGCAGCGCGTGGGGCACTGTGTAGGGCAGCGTGTGGGGCAGTGTGGGGCAGCACATGGGAGGGGGCTGGGGCCATACTTGGCGAGGGAGTGCAGGCCATTCCGCCACGTGGCAGCGTCCAGCAGCTGCGTCCACACGTCGTGGGTCTCCACGGAGAACGCCTGGTTGTCCATCTCAGCACTCAGCAGCAAACTGCGCACCGCCTCCTCCACCATCCTGCATGGAAAAGGGGCAGGGCGGAGTTAAGGGTCATTGTGAGGTCAGCAGTCAGCGCGGGGTCAGCATGGAAATGGGGCAATGCAGGGTGGGGGCAGCAAGGAATCAGGGGTCAGTGTGGGGTCAGGGGTGAGCACGGGGTCAGGGGACAGTGCAAGTGGTGCCTCAGGCTCGGCGTGGGCACGGTGGTGTTACCTGATGGCGGAGGTGAGTGCAGATTGGTGGAATGGATCCATCATGGTGGTGGTGACCTCCAGCAGAGCGAGCGCCCCGACGGACACCAGCTGGATGATGAGTGCCACAAACAGCTCTGGGAAAAGCCGTTGCACCTGCGGGCCGTACTCTGGGTACTGCAGGAGCTTATTCAGTGCTGTGGCCGCCTGCGGAAAGCACCCGGACAGCACTCAGCACTGAGCTGCTCCCCCGGCTTGGGAGAAGGGGGCTGGGGAGTGTTCCCAGGGGACCCCCAAACTCACGGCCAGTTGAAGGGTGCCGATCTCAGTCTCCTGGCCCAGCGGTGTGATCTCCAGCAGCTGCAGCAGGTTCTGCACCATCTTTGGCACCACGTCCACCGAGGACAGCGCCAACTCCCACAGCTCCCATATGTCCCTGCAGCACAGAGCCGTCCTCAGTGGGAGCCCCTCTATGAGTGGGGTGGGGGCCCCTCTCTGTGTGGGGTGGGGGTCCTTCTATGTGTGGGCTGAGGATCCCTCTCCACGTCTGGTGGGGGTCCCTATCCATGTGCGGTGGGCATCCCTCTCCACATGGGGTGGTCTCCCTCCCTGTGTGGAGTGGGGGTCTCTCTCCATGTGGGATGGGGGTCCTTATCCACGTGGGGTGGAGGTCCCTGTCCTTGTGGGGTGGGGGTCCCTATCCACAGGGGGTGGGGGCAGCGCACTTGTCGCAGGTGGGGGAGCAGCGCAGGAGGCTGAGGGTCACTGTGTGAGGGCAGGTGGCGGCCAGCCAGGGGAAGGTGCCGCGGATGGTCCTCAGCGCCTGCTCCTCTGTGATCAGCTTCCTGCTCCTATGGATGGCCATCACGATGCGCTGCACCTGGAAGGGTCATGGGGACAGCAGAACTTCACTCCAGGCGTCCCCAGGAGGGGCCAAGAACCCTGAATCCTCAAATCAAATCGATGCTGTGCAAGACAACCCAACCCAACACGGCCTACCTGCACCCAACCCAGCCCTAACCATCAGGGCCCAGCCCAACCCAACCCAACCCAACCCCATAGCACGCGACCCAACCCCACCATCCAGCACCCAACCCAACTCAACCCCAACCCCCATCACCCAACCCAACCCAAACCCAACATCCAGCACCCAACACCAACCCCAACCCTAACCCCCAGGACCCAACCCAACCCCAACCCAATCCAACCCCAATCCAACCCCCAGTCTCCAATCCAACGCCAACCCCACCCCCCCATTGGCTCAGCTCCCCAGCAAGCAGCTGCTGGTTGCTCACATCGTCGGGCATGGGGTTGAAGTCAACCATCAGGTTGGCCATCAAGGTGGAAGCCACCTGGGTGTTGTAGTTGCTGCAGTTCCTCATGCTCCGCAGCGCCAGGAGGATGAGGTCAGTCTTCTCCGAAGAGTGGAAGTACTTTGCAAAGCGCTGGAGAGGAATGAACACACGGGGGGGAAGGAACGTCAGCCGTGTTCCCCCCATCCCCGCAGACCCTGCGGCCACGAGTCCCGGCGCGGCAATCCTTCCTCACCTGCAAAAGGACCATGGTGTCAGTGGTCCAGGTGAGGGAGAACTCGTGGTCGACTTCCCTCTGTTCGTGTTTCTCCTGCTTGTCTGGCAGCACTTCCCAGCCTGGAATGGAGAGCGAGGCACGGGAGCGTGAGTGGTGGGTGCCCTGCAGGGAGCTGGACAGCTGCCGCCACCCCGAGCACGGGGCTGTGGGGCACCGCTCCCAATGCTATGGGATTCTTCACTGCTCTGAGCGGCAGCTGACTCAGCACCATCCACGCTCGGCCCCATGGGACGTCTGCAATGGATGGAGGCAGTCAGTGGCTGTTGCCTTACGGCTTCTCCCCAGGATAAAAGTGTAGAGGTGACGGAGAGCGCTCAAAGCACACCAGCGCATTTCTTCCTCCTGGAAGGCGCAGCACAGGATGAGGCTTCCCACCAGCTGCCCCAGCACAGGCAGGCGGAGCTCGTTGTAGCGGACAGATCTGGATTGTCCCGAGGAGTGATGGGGCTGTGCGTGGAGAGCAGAACATTGAGCGCACCCCCGGAGTGGGCAGAGCGGGGAAAAGGAGGGACAAAGACCCCATGCCACGGGGGTCGGGCCCTTACCCTCTCCTGGCAGTAATGTGCCAACGACTGGCTCAGCTTCCAGATCCGCTCCACTGCCCTCTGGCGCACGACCGCGCTCTGCATGGAGGTGTAGGGCAGCAGCACCTGTGGGAAGAACAGCTGCTGCTCTGCCCTGCGGCCCCCCAGATCACCCCAGATGGTTTTGGGGTGGTGAGGCTGGGGAAGGAACACCCCTCCTCCGTGCGGCCCCTGTGGGCAGAGCTCACCTGGAAGACTTTCTGGAGCTCCTCGCCGATGCTGGCGGTAGGGTGGATGAAGACCAATGTGTATAGCATCTCATCCAGAGCCCTCAGGGTCTGTGGGACGGACAGAGTGGGGGGAGTTCAGAGGAGAGGGGGATGGGGGATGCACGGCAAGACCCTGTCCTGCAAGGCGCGGGGGTCCTGCAGCTCCCCAGCACCCACCTTGAAGTAAATGTTTGTGTCTAGGTCCTGCTCCGAGGGAAGCAGGAGGATGTTCCTGAAGCACACAACGAAGAGAGGGATCTTCTCCTCCAACACTGCCTCCACCTTGCTGCAAAAACAGGGACTGAGGCTCTGGGAGCACTGCGCTGTGGGACGGGGAGTGGACAACCCGCAGGCAGCACTCTGCAGAGTGGGGCGTGGGGGCAATACCAACGGGGATGTGTAGGGCAGAGGGAGTCCTGAGAGCTGCTGTGGTGCGGGTGAGTTGAGGATGGGCTTGGGCTTGGAGTTATGGTTAGGGCTAGGGTTATGGTTACAGTTAGGGTTAGGGTTAGGGTTAAGGTTGTGGTCAGTGTTAGGGCTGAGGCCCAGCAGGGCTGCAGGACTCCCACTGCCCTTTGGCCAAGCCCCAGTGGGGGAGAGCAGCAGCCCAGTACCACCAGGATCATCCCCCGGTGCTGTGGGGCCATACAGACACTGTGGGGCCATACAAACACTGTGGGCAGTACCTGAGGGCAGTGATGGCACCTATCGCTTGCAGCTGCAGTTCGGAGCTCAGCTTTCCCCGCGGCTCCTCTTTCAGCAGCACCTGTAGCACAGTGGGATGGCACCGGGCATGCAGTGCTCGCAGCGCCAGGAGGAGCGGAGCCGCCCACTGGCCCCCCTCGAGCACCCACCGCCCCTCACCATGATGTGCTCCACAAGTTCGTTCTGGTGGCAGAAGATGTGTAGGTCCTGTGCCATGTTCCCCTCCGCTGCGGTGTCACAGATGGTGCGGATGCTCCACAGGAACTTCATCTTCTGCTCCTCATTCTGAGGCTGCCAGAGAACAGGGGGAGCGTGAGCAGGGGGCGCCTGGGGGGAACAGGCCTCCTGCAGCTGAAATGGGTCTGGGGGGCATGGGGCACCGCCACAAATGCAGCGGCCGCTGTCACCTCTGTGCTCCGGACAAAGGCCTCAATGTTGTCCATCGCGTAATGCTCCGCGGCATCCGCGGGCAGCCCAGAGGCATCCGAGTGGGGAGCTGGAATTGGAGATGGGGGGTGGGGTTGGAATTAGAATCGGGTTTAGGGCTGTGTTTAGTGTTAGCATTGAGGTTGGGGTCGGGGTTAGGGTTAAGGTTAGGGTTGGGGTAGTGGTTGAGTTAGGGTTAGGATTAAGGTTGGGATTGGGGTTGGGGTTGGGGTTAGTGTTAGGATTGAGGTTTGGGGTTGGGGTTGGCTTTGGCGTTGGGTTAGGGTTGAGGTTGGAGTTAGAGTTGAGGTTGGGGTTAGGTTGTGGGTTAAAGCTTGGGTTAGGGTTGAGTTAAGTTTGGGGTTAGGGTTGGGGTTAACGTTGGGATTAGGGTTGGGGTTGGGTTTGAGTTTAGGATTGGGTTAGGGTTGGGGTTAGGGTTGGAGTTGGGGTTGGGGTTAGGTTTAGGGTTAAGGTTGGGGTTAGGGGTGGGTTAGGGTTGGGGTTAGGATTAAGGTTTGGGGTCAGGATTGGGGTAGAGGAGCCCAAAGCAGAGAGAGGAGAGGAGGGGGCCCTGCCCTCTGCCGCTCCATGCAGCTTCCACACTGTGCTTTGGGTGCTCCTGCCCCAGGCGGGTCCCTGCTGGGACCCTCACTCACCAGGCGGCACAGCAGTGGGCTCCTGGGGGAGTTTGTCCTTCTCATTGGCCTCTGCTGGGCAGGAGTGGTTTCTCTCCTCCATCGCAGAGGATGAGGGCTGAGGTTGGGGGTGGGCCGTGGCCTGGACAGCCGTGGGCGGAGGAAAGCGCTGCGGTTTGCCCCGAGGGGCGACTTGCTTCGCTGGTCTGCTCGCGTGCTGTCCCATCGCAATCCTGACGGAAAGTGAGGGGCACAGCGCTGGCACTGCTGGACCTAGGGGGCACGGGGACGCATCACAATGGGCCCCACTGTGACACGCTGCCCCGCCCATGTGGAGGCCCCGGCAGTGCTCAGCTCTGCTGCTCAGTTCCCCAGTCTGCCCTGAGGAATGGATATATTATTGTAAGTATTTTATTAAATCATTGAAAAGGTGGGCAACAGAAGCACAAAACTCAGGAATTGGAAATGTGTGCTTCACATCGGGGCTGAGCTGCTGCAGGGGGAGGGGGAGGGTTCAGGATTTCCCTGATGAGTTCACCAACTAAAGTTGAGGTTGGGGTTGGGGTTATGGCTATGGATGGGGTTCTGGTTGGCGTTATGCTTATGGATGGGGTTATGGTTATGGATGGGGTTCTGGTTGGCGTTGTGGTTATAGTTGGGGTTATGGTTATGGATGGGGTTGTGGTTGGGGTTGTGGTTGGGGTTATGTCTATGGTTGGTGTTGGGGTATTGGTTGGGGTTATGGTTGGGGTTGTGGTTGTGGTTGGAGTTGTGGTTATGGTTGGGGTTGGGGTTGGGGTCGTGGTTGGGGCTGTGGTTATGGTTATCGTTGGGGTTGTTTGGTTGGGGCTGTAGTTTGCTTTGGGTTGTGGTTGGGGTTATGGTTGGAGTTATGGTTGTGGTTGGGTTTGGGGTTATGGTTATAGTTGTGGTTGAGGTCATGGTTGGGGTTGTGGTTTGGGGTAATGGTTGGGATTGGGGTTGGGGTTTGTGTTGTGAATCATACAATCCTAGAATCATAGAATCACAAGGTTGGAAATGACCTGCAAGATCATCCAGTCCAACCGTCCTCCCATTACCGTTGCTACCACAAGCCACTAAAACAATACCTCATAGCTCCTCATCCAGGCGCCTCTTGAACACTGCCAGGGACAGCAACTCTACCACCTCCCTGGACAGGCCATTCCAGTGCCTGACCACTCTCTGAGAGAAGAAGGTTTTCCTTATGTCTAACCTAAATCTCCTCTGGTACAACTTATGGCCGTTTCCTCAGGTCCTGTTCGTTGCCTGGGAGGAGAGGCCGAAGCCCTCCTCATCACAACCTCCCTTCAGGAAGTTGTAGAGTGCAACGAGGTCTCCTCTGAGCCTCCCCTTCTTCAGACTAAACAATCTCAGCTCCATCAGCCGCTCCTCATCAGATTTGTGCTCCAGGCCCCTCACCAGTTTTGTTGCCCTTCTCTGGACACGTTCCAGGGCCTTGATGTCTTTCCTGTAGTGAGGGGCCCAAAACTGAACACAGTACTCAAGGTGCGGCCTCACCAGTGCTGAGTACAGGAGGATGATTACCGTCCTGCTCCTGCTGGCCACACTACTTCTAATGCAGGCCAGAATACCATTGGTCCTCTTGGCCACCTGGGCACACTGTTGGCTCACGTTCAGCCGAGCATCAGCCAACACCCCCAGGTCCCTTTCCTCTTCACAGTCATCCCGCCACTCAGCCCCAAGCCTATAGGGCTGCATGGGGTTGTTGTGGCCAAAGTGCAGGACCCGGCACTTGGCCTTGTTGAACCTCATCCCACTCACCTCAGCCCAGTGAGCCAGCTTATCTAGATCCCTCTGAAGGGCCTCCCTACCCTCAGGCAGATCGACCCTATCTCCCAACTTGGTGTCATCTGCAACCTTACTGAGGGTACACTCAAGCCCCTCATCTAGGTCATCAATAAAGATATTAAACAAGATGGGCCCCAGTACCGACCCCTGGCGGACACCACTTGTAACGGGCCACCAGCTGGACTTAACTCCATTAAGCACTACCCGCTGGGCACGGCCCTCCAGCCAGTTCCTTACCCAAAGAAGGGTGTACCAGTCCAGGCCACGGGCAGCAGGTTTCCCCAGGAGAATAGTGTGGGAGATCGTGTCAAAGGCTTTGCTGAAGTCTAGTTAGACTACATCGACAGGCTTTCCCTTGTCTACCCGTCTGGTCACCCAGTTGTAGAAGGAGATGAGGTTGCTCAAGCACGACCTGCATTTCATGAACCTGTGCTGGCTGGGCCTGATCCCCTGGATGCCACGCATGTGCCGTGCGATCTCACCCAAGATGATTTACTCCATAACTTTCCCCGGTACCGAGGTCAGGCTGACAGGCCTGTAGTTCCCCGGATTCTCCTTACGGCCCTTCTTGTAGATGGGAGTCACATCGGCAAGCCTCCAATCCTCTGGGACCTCTCCAGATAACCAGGAGTGCTGGTAGATGGCCGAGAGCGGCTCGGCAATCACCCCCGCCAGCTCCCTCAGCACTCTAGGATGAAGCCTGACCGGTCCCACGGACTTGTGGCAGTTCAGATGGAGGAGGAGCTCTCTAACTGTCTCCACCTGAATCACCGGGAGTGTATTCTGCGTAGCATCCCAGACTTCCAGATCAGGGCGTAAAGTGCCCTGAGGATAACTGATCTGCCTATTAAAGGCAGATGTAAAGAAGGCGTTGAGGACCTCAGCATTCTCCTTATCCTCAGTGGTCACATTCCCCGCTGCATCAAGTGAAGGATGGAAATTCTCCTTGGTTCTTCTCTTACCGTTGATATATTTGTAAAAGGATTTCTTGTTCTCTTTTACTGCAGTGGCCAATCTGAGTTCAAGTTGGGCTTTTGCCTTCCTAACTTCCTCCCTGCATACCTTGGCAACTTCCTTGTAATCTCCCCAAGTCGCCTGTCCCTTCTTCCAGAGGACACAGACTCTCTTTTCCTTCCTGAGTCTCATCAGTAGTTCCTGGCTCATTCACACCGGTCTTCTTCCCATACGGCTCACCTTACGGCACTCAGGGACAGCCTGTTCTTGTGCCTTTAAGATTTTCATCTTGAGGAGTGTCCAGGCTTCCTGGACCCCTTTACCCTTAAGGAGCAACTCCCAAGGGACCCCTGCAACAAGCGTCCTGAACAGGTCAAAGTCCGCCCTCTAGAAGTTCAAGATAGCTCCCATCGGTGCCTAGAATAAATCGGCCTTTGATGAAAGTGTCCCTTGATATGCCATCAATGAAGACAAGCATTTATTATTTAGATGGGGGCACAGCAGGAAGGATTTGTACGGGTATGATAGGAATAACGTATGGTATGACTTGTATTTCTACAGTGTCTTTTACTGTGCATACCATTTTCTCAGGTTCTGAAGTAAAACAGGCTTTGTTGATGTCATTAGTACTACAGTTTTGATAATCCTCTTCTGAACAAAGTACTCGGGTACTGCGTACCGTAGCCAATCTACAACAGAGGGAGAATTCGAAACTGCAGCAGAAGGCACCAGCTTACGTGCTTCTATGGCCTCCTGAAGGGAAATCACGTTGTCTTGACAGTGTCCAGACTAAATAAAATGTTGCACTTAAGCGACTGCAGAGTGAAACAGTGAAAGACGGAAGACAGAAGCGTTGGGGAGGCATTAGCATGTCTGCACTATAAAGTTGATTGTTCTGGTTTCGTACAAATATTTTTACTATAAAACTACTCTTATAGAAAGTTGCTCAGTCAACAGATGCAATATATTACTGAGAAATTCAGGCAGATTTTTATGACCGTGAGAAACATCCCACTGCAGCTTACAACTGCAGGTTGTAATATACAAAATTTTCTATATTATCTGTTGGAAAAGAAGTTGCCATTGAGTTGGTCTCTTGGTTTTTGAAGATAATGTGCCTGCCCATGGTTTTCTGCAGAGCTGACTTTCCTCTGGGGGTTTCTGGTGTGGTATTTTCAGAGGTCTCTGGCTCTTTTAAAAGCAAGTGGCCTAACTTCTGAAAACACCACCTTTTTTTTTTTCACAGCTCATCTGCCAGAGTCAAATTCTCTAAAACTGTAATTGAGTTAATGAGTTTGAACAGATATATTTTATTTTGTCTTCCTCTCAGAAAAATAATCTTGTAACTAATGAGCCTCATAATTAGTAATTTGCTGGCAGCTGAACCTGGAACCTCAAACAACAGAGCAGAGGCTTCAGCCATTTGGTTTGACAGAGTAGTAGGCTGCGCTAGATGGATGCAGCCATTAGAATAATGCAAAACACACTGAACTGGTGGGAGATCTTTTTGAGAGGATTCATCATTGGCTTTAATGGGAGAGGAAGCAAACAAATGCCAAGCTACTTCAAGTGTGCAGACTACAGGTCTTTACAAATGTATTCATACATATGCACCACTGCTTGTGCATGCAAAAGACAGGCACCATGTAAATTAAAAGAAGAAACAATAACTCAGTAGTGCTTTAAGGGAACCTGAAGAAATGGCAGCTACGCTTTAAGTTTTTGGCTGTTGCACACATTCTGCACTTTCTGGACATAATATGAATACACTGTGAAAACACTCTCCTCTTCTGCTGAGGTTAAACTCCCCCTCCCGCTTTAATCGGGATATAACAGCGTGAATATCCTTCTTAGAAGGCACAGATTTGCCTCGATAATTGTTAGAAAGCTGAAATATTACCTTAAGTAGCGATTCCATAGTAAAGATGCCGTTGCCTAAGAGAAGCTGCACCAAATTTACCTCGGTCTTCTACAAACGCATTCAAGTCTCAGCGTGTTGTAGGGTAAGCAAACCGTAACCCGGTTTCTTCTACAAGCTGGCCAGCAGCTGCAGGCTAAATTCATCGATTCCCGATCTTCCGCAGTTGCTGGAGAAGGCAGATTTCAGCAATCTGCAGGCATGCACTGATCTCCTGGTCTTCTGCAGCCGGATTTGCTGCCCCGCAAACTTTCATGAACTGCAGGATAAGCTAGCACCAAACCTGGTCATCTGCAACACTCCGTTGCAGGATAAATTCACCGTTTACCCGGTCTTCTACCGCTCCAGCGGCAGGATAAAAGCGCAGTTCTAAATAAGCATAGCGTTCAGTATAGCAGATAGCAGTATAGCATTCTCGCAAAGGGCAAAAAACACAGCACTGCCTCAGAGAGGGCACCATATGTTGACATGATCGTTCTGTTCAGGCTGTATCAACCCTTGCGAAACTGATCAATTACCTGATCAGGGCCAAGAACTGCATAACACACCAATATGATGAGCAGGAAAATGGCAAAATGGCGTTTAATCACACGTGGCATCTGTTTAAGTACACTCGTATTCTACTTCGTCTATACCCCCTAAAGGTGCATTGTCCAATTACAGAGCCGGGGGGGGGCCACTATCCCGTGACATCCCGTAGCCTCGCTGTTGCCTAATACAACTGACTCCCTCTCCATCACTCTCCTCTCCATGTCTCTCACTTTTCTTGGTTGCCTTTCTCGGTGGTGGTGGTCTTGAGGAGAGCCCCTCATCCGGATCTTCTTCTGCTTCTTCTTCTTCTTTCCGTTCTAGACGTGAGGACACCCGTTTCCATTTCCGGCCTTCCACAGGGGCAACTGACATTGATACTGGTGCCTCCTGTGATTCATCAAGATCGACTTGGAAGTTTTCCCTTCTGGCTCAGATCTCGGTTTGGAAACTCTCTCCCTCAAGAATAGTATTATATAGAGCTCTGTAAGCGCAAGCCAAACCCCAAATAAGCCGTTCCTGCTCAGATCTTCCTGAGCTGCACCATCCCTTACCTAAATACTCGTTTAGTTCCTCAGGGTCCCACAGGTGTTCAAGAGTAAAATTCCATGACACCGGGGGTCCCCACGCTTCCAATCTTTTCCCTAAACCTCTCCATATTCCCTGCCACTCCACATTCTCTGGTTTTGGGTGCAGCTTCCTCCATATAGTGTAAAATCCTATCCCAGAGAGTACATTCAGGGAGACTGATAGCACCATACCTAAGCTGGCATCCTGGACATGCATAAGAAGCTCTGAAGAGCACCTGTAAAGCAGTCCAATCACCGTATGATGTGTTAAATTAGCCGGGATGTCTAGGAACCAGATAGGTATCCCCATGAGTGCTCTTAATTGGCTAAAGGCAGTTACAACTTCGAGACAGAACATGAGGAGCTCTAAAAGGAACCAACATGTTTTAAGGAGCATAAAGATCCTTAGTCCTCTGTACAATAATCTTGAGATGAAATAAAGATTCCTCAATGCCCGCATTCTCCACCAATAATTGTCACGGGTTATCTCTGGATACAAGTCCGTGACAGGGGGGCACAGGCCCCGGAAAAAAAAAAAAGGAAGAGCGAGGAAAAAAAAAGGAAGGGGTACGAACGGTTTGCCGCGCGATCCGGCCGGCCCCGGGCCACGCGCTCCGGGAGAGGGGGAAGGGCAGGGAGCTAGTGGATGGTTTTAACAAAAAGGAATGCACCAGC
Organism: Pavo muticus; assembly: GCA_016647715.1. Taxonomy (NCBI): domain Eukaryota; kingdom Metazoa; phylum Chordata; class Aves; order Galliformes; family Phasianidae; genus Pavo; species Pavo muticus. The sequence continues at coordinate 12,333 of JACDJE010001066.1, read as the reverse complement.
AGTAGATCTGAGAAGGAACGGTAATTTACTAAATTTAACTAAATCAAACAAAATGAGAGAGAAAAGAGTATCCAAAACGCGAGATCAAACCACAATACCGCGAGGGAACCACGTGCTGTTCTCCGCGGCGAGCTGAGAAGGCTGAGCCGGGCAGCGGGGGAAGCCAGGCGCTCGGTCCGGTCCGGAGCTCCACCCCCGCTTCCTCTTCGCGCCAAGTCCTCCCCAGGGAAGCCGCACCTCTCCTCCCGTCAGGATACTCCACATGCCCATAAGGGGCAGTAAACGGAACCAGAACATTAACTCTTTAACTCCTACTGGTTCACATGATGTTCTGATGTGGAATACTGACCACAAAAGAAAAATCACCAAGCCACAACAGACGCAAGCGAGGCGTTCAACCTGGCAGTCCTCAGGACACCATTCTTCTTCTTCCACATCCGCGCTCTTACACCGCTCAGGCCGAAGGATGCTTCAGAGGCCTTCTGACATGCCATCGCTGGAGGAAGGAGAGGCACCAGGCAGGTTTACTCTCCCCAAGCCAAGCTGCCGCCCCGCCCCAGGCCCCACCGGCAGGGCGAGACCACGGCACACCGCGCTGCACCTCCACGGGCCGTTACAGCCCCCTAAGCCCTCCGCCGACCCCCCTGGGCCAGTGGCCTCCTGCGAAGCCCCCTTCTCTCACCTCACCTCGCTGCCCCTCCCGGTGGGACGGCAGCCCCTTGTCGTGCCTGGGGAAGGAAGGAAGGAAGGACGAACGCCAGCCCTGGTCGCTGGAGAGGCTGGACTTCAAAGAGGGCTGCAGGTGGCCTACCTCTTGCCTCACCCCGCCCCAGCAGCGGGCAGGGCAGGCGCATGGCAGGCACTGCTCAGCAGGGGAAAGGCCAGAGGTGCTGAAGGAAAGAGCTGGGCTACACGATCTGCCATCCTCTTCGCAACTCAACTCTTCCAAAACGACTTTTTTTTTTTCCTCAGCAATTTACATTTCCAGCCCACATTAATGCATTTCTCTCCAAACACCACTGAGTTTATCTTCGAGAAGCTGACAGTGCATGTGCAGATGCTAAATATTTTAAGGAAGCAGCATAAAGGAAGATAAAACAGCAAACAGTTTGAAGAACAGCCTGCAGTGGAGATGCGGAGCCAACGTGCGATACAAACTGGTAAAAATGTGCCTACCTGCTGCAACGTCTGCCTGGGAAGGCCAAATGTGAAGAGCAGCAGGTCCGAGATCCTGCTCCTATGGCTACTTTGTGTAGTACTCGTTACCACATTAAGTCACAGGGATTAGCAGAATGATTGGATTCCTTCCAACTGAAGGAATGAGTTGAAAACAGTTTCCATACTGGCCCAGAAAAATCAGTCCTGCTATGGTGCCAGTACTTGCGTATTCCTTTATTTCTTGCTCAGGGCATTATTGTCTGGCATTGCATATGCTATAGTATAGAGGAAACACGCAAGGTAAATATTAGAGAAGCATGTATGTTCCGTGTGTGATAAATTCCACAACTGGAGAGCCTAAACATGATTTTATGAAGTTGATTAAGCACACAGTTCAGCAAATTACATTAGATCAGAAACAAAGAGACCCTTCTCTACACAGCCTTACTTAAACAGTGGAATTCTTTGCTACATGGCACTGCAGATGGCAATTATTCAGGCTTCAGGATGCGACTGGACATGTCTCTGGCAGTAACATTAGAGCAAGGGCCAGTAGCTGCCAAGACAGCAACACCCTTTGCTCAAGTAGGACCTACGCTGCAAACCAGTGGAGAATGGGGAAAGAACTAAGGAAGCTCAATGCTTACTTCTGCAGCCATTTGAACTTTTCCCTAAGCATACACTAGTGGCTCCTATGGGGTTTTTATTTGCTTTTCAGTAAGAACACAAGCACGGTAGCATTACCCTCCCTGCCCTGCAATGATACAAAGGCATTTCTTACTTGCAGGGAAATACCAGAGGTCAGCTCACCTCAGGACTAGGGAATAGCCTCATTTCAGGAATGTTACTTTTTCCATCACTTTTACCCTTGCCACATAATAAGGAGTTCGGGCGGCGGGACCCAGGGTCAATCCCGGCATGGCTATGTCCACTTAGTAAAGACCATTTTGCACACTTCTTTGAGCATACCAGCAGATAAGCCTTGGATAGGTGTAATGGAAAAAAGGCAGGTAAGTGGGACTGCATTTTTCAAAGAAGGGCAAATAGCAGCAGCTCTGCTGCAAATGGGATTAACCACAATGCCAGCCCAACAGTATGCCCTCAGAAACCAAACCTAACTTGATTATCAGCCCCACAGCTGGACTAAAAGATGGAGAAGCACTAGGCTTGGTGCCTCTTTTGCCAAATAGGGAGATAGAAATTATGAAAATGTCCAGGAGCATCTAATGCTACTTAGAGTCCATACTCAAACCCTCAACCATCCTTCAGAGGCTGCCTGCCTGACTTTCCACAGCTATGGCAAAGACAAAGGAGGTAAAAGAACCATGTCCATCACCTCTTACATCTGCCTAGGCACATGCCTAAAGCTTGGCCTTCTGAAAGAGAGCAGTGCATTGAAAGGAGGGAGAGAAAGTACAGCACAAGGTCTGTAAATGCCAAGTAGACTTTTTCCTGGAAGACATCAGTGTCTCCTGATAACACCTTTCCATCACTTTTACCCTTGCCACATAATAAGGAGTTCGGGCGGCGGGACCCAGGGTCAATCCCGGCATGGCTATGTCCACTTAGTAAAGACCATTTTGCACACTTCTTTGAGCATACCAGCAGATAAGCCTTGGATAGGTGTAATGGAAAAAAGGCAGGTAAGTGGGACTGCATTTTTCAAAGAAGGGCAAATAGCAGCAGCTCTGCTGCAAATGGGATTAACCACAATGCCAGCCCAACAGTATGCCCTCAGAAACCAAACCTAACTTGATTATCAGCCCCACAGCTGGACTAAAAGATGGAGAAGCACTAGGCTTGGTGCCTCTTTTGCCAAATAGGGAGATAGAAATTATGAAAATGTCCAGGAGCATCTAATGCTACTTAGAGTCCATACTCAAACCCCCAACCATCCTTCAGAGGCTGCCTGCCTGACTTTCCACAGCTATGGCAAAGACAAAGGAGGTAAAAGAACCATGTCCATCACCTCTTACATCTGCCTAGGCACATGCCTAAAGCTTGGCCTTCTGAAAGAGAGCAGTGCATTGAAAGGAGGGAGAGAAAGTACAGCACAAGGTCTGTAAATGCCAAGTAGACTTTTTCCTGGAAGACATCAGTGTCTCCTGATAACACCTTTGCTTTTGTTACTGCATTTTTCTTAGGCTGTCACAGAGTGAGACAACATTATGGTCATATCTCGTAAACCTGGAGCTACTGTTTAATAGGCAAGCAGCTAATGACACAAGAGATACATTCCCAAGAAGGGGGATTGCTTATTCCTTTTGTATATTCAGAGCTGCAGCCTGCAAACCTTTCTCATCGACAAAATCCAAAAGGCTCTGATGGCCTCATTAGTTGCAGTGATGCACAGGCTACTGTCATTCATCCTGTGCAAGATACATGCTGCATCCACTGGAAAGACAATGGTGAAAAAAATCAGTAGGTTGTATTGGGATTTCCTGGCTGTTAGAATTCTTCCTAATGCTGTATGTGAAAACACAGTATTGATGAAACAGTAAGTGATAGGATCCTTGCTTGCTATAAAGCTTCATGCCATACATACAGCAGGTGAAACCCCAGACAGGCTCTCAGGAGGTAACAGGTCTAGTTTTTCACTGCTCTTTAGCCCTCCATCTACTGAATACCGATAGCGCCTTGTACAAGCAATTGGATCTGTCAGAAGAAACGAAGAAGTCTCAGCCTCCCTTGTCAACAAGTCATCTATGTTTACAACTAACCACTCAAGAGTGAAACTTATTGCCTTAAAGAGTAAAAGCATAATTTAGCTTGAGGCTGACAGCTCAACCTAAGGGTGCAGCATTAACCTTTTCTCTGTGGCATTTATTTTCCTTTTAATTTCTCTCAGCTTGGTAGCACTGTTTCTAAGCAACGAGTGAAAGCTGCAGTCCTGTGTGAAGCCATAGCCTCATTTCCTACTCACTGGCAGAGGCAAGAAAAGAACAGCCGCATCAAGAGAGAAAAGCTTCTCACAGATAAGCAAAGTCAGAGAAGCTCCAAACCCAGATCCTGACGGCTATTACAAGAGTTGATGCAGGTAGCACATAATTTCTTGAGTGCGTGTATGAGAGAGAGAATATGGGAACAATACCCACAGAGAGCTTACTAGGCATGTCATTAGCCTGTGTTTTTTGGAGCACGGAAGTGAACCGTGTACTTTAATTTTACCGTAAATCTGTGGGCCTAGTGCCAGCTGCTCTCTTTTCTGTGCCCTGTCAGGCCAGCCCTTATCTCATCTCTTCCAGCATGTCCTCTTTTCAGTTTATTCAGTGATCTACAGCTAACTGTCTTCGCACCCCATAGATCAGATTAATACGCACACAGTGGGGAGGGCAAGCTGTGTGCCAAGGAACTCGGAACCAGCAACAGGTTAATAGATTACATCATGTGAAGGAATATACATCACTGTGATGGGAATGCAAGCAACCTGCTAGCTGACACTCAGGATTGATGCTCATCTTAAATGGGCTCATTTCCCATTACCAAACTCCTTACCCTCACTTCTGGTACTGCGCACGTTGTCTTGTCTTTCTTGACTAGGTTATCTCTGTTTCTAATGCAATCCTGACTGGAAATTGGTTTTTACCAGATTTTTCTAGTGAATCATAGCATGGCTTGGTGGGTTGGAAGGGACCTCAAGGATCATGAAGCTCCAACCTCCCTGCTGCAGGCAGGGCCACCAACCTCCGCCTTTCATACCAGCCCAGGCTGCCCAGGGCCCCATCCAACCTGGCCTTGAACGCATCCAGGGATGGACGGGGCATCCACAGCCTCTCTGGGCAGCTGTTCCAGCACCTCACCACTCTCTCTGGAAAGAACTTCCCCCTGACATCCAACCTCAATCTTCACACCTTCAACTTCAAACCGTTTCCCCTTGTCCTGCCATTATCTACCCTTGCAAAGAGTTGATTCCCCTCCTGTTCATAGGCTCCCTCTAGGTACTGAAAGGCTGCAATGAGGTCACCCCACAGTCTTCTCTTCTCCAGGCTGAACAAGCGCAGCTCCCTCAGCCTGTCTTCGCAGGGGAGGTGCTGCAGCCCTCTGATCATCTTCATGGCCCTCCTCTGGACCCTCTCCAACACTTCCCCGTCTTTCTTGTACTGGGGGCCCCAGATCTGGACACGTGTCAATGGGTGCCACTTTCCCTGCATGGAGGAATTCAGTGACACGCCTTTGCTTCATACGCACTTTCATGTCCGATGGCATTTTGTCAGACTGCCTCTCCGCTGCCTCTATCACACGGCAATGACATGGAATGGAATATTGGTGGTTCAATCTCTATTGCCATACCACCAACACCCGCATCTGATGGTGTGGGCAGATGTAATAACATGGGAGGCATTACTCATATTTTGATTGTGAGTCAAATCTCAGGGTTTCACTGTGACCTCTCGGTGCTTTTCCAGATACCGTTTGCTGGGTGAGAATAATAAAATTCATCGGCTAATAGCATTTACTAGCAAGGATACATTCCAGGGGAAAGAAAAGTACGTCATCCAGTTTGTCACTGTACAATTCCCGTACTACAGGCTGAGGAACATTTACAGAAACAGAAATAGCTTTTTGTTTTACTTACATATTTCGAAACTAAAATTATCTGTGCCCTCAAAATAAATACATACAACACTGACTGAAATCTAACTTACATCCAGGTATTTCTGCTGAGGTTGAAAATAAGATTTTTTTTTTATTATTATTATTATTTTTATCAGGGAACACATCTCTACACCAAAGAAATCACGTTTGTCTCACAGAAAATAAACTCCATTATGAATGATTATCAGAAAGTCTATTTTGAAATAAACTCTAGATGTATTTATATTGTAAGTGCCTTTTAATAGAAAAATACACTAAATCCTTTTATATGGACATGTCCTATCTCTGTGCCTGGCAAGATCATGGAGCAGATCCTCCTGAAGGCCCTACTAAGGCACATGGAAAATAAAGATGAGGTGACTGGGGGTAACCCACATGGCTTCACCAAGGGCAAGTCGTGCCCGACAGACCTGGTGGCCTTTCATGATGGAGTTACAGCGCCAGCAGATAAAGGAAGGGCAGACGATGTCATCTACCTGGACTTGTGCAAAGTGTGTGACGCTGCCCCCCATGACGTCCCAGTCACCAAACTGGAGAAAGACAGATTTGATGGTCGGACCACTCACTGGATAAGGAACTGGCTGGATGGTTGCACTCAGAGAGCTGCCCGTGTCCAAGTGGAGACTGGTGACGAGAGGCGTTCCTCAGGGATCGGCGTTGGGACCGGTGTTATTTAATGTCTTTAAAACATTAAAGTGGGATAGAGTGCATCCTCAGCAAGTTTGCAGATGACACCAAGCTGAGCAATGCATTGACATGCTAGAGGGAAGGGATGCCATCCAGAGGGACCTGGACAGGCTGGATGGGCCTATGCCAACCTCATGAAGTTCATCAAGGCCAAGTGCAATGTCCTGCATCGGGGTCAGGGCAATCTCAAGCACAGATACAGGTTGGGAAGAGAAATGACCATGATTACTTTCTCCAGCCTGGCCCACTGTGAGCACCTGAGTGCTTTGTGAAGCTCAACCTAAATGTGTGCTAGGATCTTGATGATCTGCTAATGTGGGTGCTATCTGTGCAAGCTCATCATAATAGCCCCTTTCCTTTATTTTTCGTTCTGATGTTTCCACATCTTTATATTCTCAGTTATTGTCCATTCATATTAATCTTAACATTTCTCTTATAGTTATCTATGTAATTAGATAATTAAAACATAGATAATTGGATTATAAAGCTAGGTAATAAAACTATGTCTATTCTTTCTGATGGCTGAGCTCCATAAATTGTTGTAAGTCAAATGCTGTACTAATGACTTTTAGGACTTCTGTGATTCTTACTAAATCAGTATTTAGGATCCAGATACCGTAATTTACATTTCTCTTGCATAGTGGCTTGCCTTTAGGCCACATGAATAACAAGATGCATGACCACAGTCAAGCTGCAGTAAAAACTGTTGCACATACTCTAACTTAAGCCAGGGAGAAAAGGTTAATTGTCTGCAAGTAACAGAAGAAACTGGAAATTTTATTACCATTATATATATATATATATATATATATACACACATATTTATACTTCAGGGGAAAAACCCACCTAATGTATTTCTGGACACAGTGGGTCTCCAGATGTCCCACACTCTTTATTCCTGATTCAAGTTTGACTGCTGATAGAGATACTGGGTAGGATGCAATTTTTCTCTCTCCTAGATCTCATCGAGACACTTGCACTGCAGTGACAGCTGGAGTACCTCCAGCCATGGAAAGAAGCCGCCTGAAGAAAGGGATTGAAAAACTCTTGTATGATGTTACTACCCACAGCTTCATTCACTGCACTGGAGTTTGACTTATTTTCATTGCAAAGAACTGTAATACCTAACTCAATAATAGCTGTAAGTCCCTCCTCCTCTTTTGTTGAAAAGCACAAAGACTGCCTTTGCGATGCTTTTCATTTTCTTGTGTAGCTTACATGCAGTCTGCAGCGTGAGATGTCCTGAATGCATGTGTGACAATAGAGTCATTCCAGCCTAGAACTTGCTCTGCATCAGTGAAAGTGAGCAGGGAGGTGCAGAGTTCCTCCCTTGTTTTGCACAGTACACAGTCAGTGCAGCTTCTGTCTGTAAGGGTCTCCTACTTCATACAGCTGTGTCTCACTCTACTTGATTAAGGAGCGTCCAGCAGGTATCTCCTAGGGGATCTAAGCAGCATTCCCTGTTTCATCCAAGTCCCACACCCATCGTTCCTAGGACTCCCTGCATGGATAGCAGCACTCAATCTGAGTTTAGGTTGCTGAATTAGGGCCCGGGTAAGTGAGGAAACAGCCACACTTTGTTGTGGCTAAGTGACTTGGATGCTCAGACTGTGCTGACAAGAGAGATAACGCGAGCCTTGCAAAGCTAAGATCCTGGTGTTGCAGTGGCTTACACCAGTGAGAAAATAGAGTATAAGCAGCAGTAAATCAGACCCAGGAATTCTATTTGCTTTGGTAACACCAGCCTAACAATCTTCTTGTTCAAAACATCATGTAGGAACTTGGCAGCTCACAGGCAATACGTGTATCTCAATAAAATTGAGAGAGAAGCCATGTTATCTTCATATGCTGGAATGCTAATAGGAAGAAAATAAGAAAGAAAAAAGATTTTGCTAAGCATGGCACTTGTATAGAAGTACTTTCTGTACTCTGAATGTCCTTCTTCGTAGGCAGCACAGTATACAGACAGTGGAGATGCTACAAATCTGACTTATTTTTTTTACTAGGTAGCCATTAAGTCTCACCTAGAATACTAAATCAACAATTTTAGTAGGTGGCCCTATGCATTTGTGTAGGTTACGTGTCCTGTTTCACACAAATGTAAAATGGTGAGCAAACTGTAGGGCTGAATCTCAGTAGATCTGCACTAGCAAAATGAAACAGCACTAGGAGTTCAGATGAATGTTAAGATATCAAAGGAAGGGGATATTAAATGGATTTCGTGCATTCACTTCAAAGACTGCTTCTGAGAGCTAAGTCCCTCTTTTTTACCTGTCTTCACAGAACGCCATTCCTATTGAAGAGATCTTTAAGAGTGGCCCATCTTGCCACTTTATGCTAGAAACTGAATTTCCTGGGCAGGTCCTTTCACTTTGCTTCACTTAATAGCGAAACCAGCATGCAGAAGGATCTGGATTATTTGCTCTCCTTTCTCAAAAACTTCCCTTGCTGTGTTGCCCCACACAACACTGTCATCAATGTACTGTAAGTGCTCAGGAGCACCACCCTGTTCCAGTGCAGCTTGGATCAACCCATGGCAAATGGTTGGGCTGTGTTTCCACCCCTGGGGCAAACGATTCCAGGTATACTGAATGCCCCTCCAGGTGAAAGCAAACTGTGGCCTACATTCTGTGGCCAAAGGAATGGAAAAGAAGGCATTAGCAATGTCAGTGGTGGCATACCACTTGGCTGCTTTTGACTCCAGTTCATATTGCAGTTCTAACATGTCCGGTACAGCAGCACTCAGTGGGGGTGTGACCTCATTCAGGCCACGGTAATCTACCGTCAGCCTCCATTCTCCACTGGCTTTACGCACTGGCCATATGGGGCTGTTAAATGGTGAGTGAGTTTTGCTGATCACTCCCTGGCTCTCTAGTTGACGAATCAACTTGTGAATAGGGAGCAAGGAATCCCCGTTGGTGCGGTACTGCCGTCTGTGCACCATTTTTGTGGCAATCGGTACCTGCTGCTTTTTCACTCGTAGCAACCCACAACAGACAGATCTTCCAATAGGCCAGGCAAAACAGACAGCTGCTTAACACCTTCTGTGTCTACAGCAGCTACTCCAAAGGCCCATCGATACCCCTTAGGATCCTTGAAATATCCCCTTCTGAGGTAATCAGTACCAAGTCTACAGGGAGCCCCTGGGCCAGTCACAACAGGGTGCTTTTGCCAGTCTTTACCAGTGAGGCTTATTTCGGCCTCCAACACTGTCAACTCTTGGGAACCCCCAGTCACCCCATGAATATAAATTGATTTTGTCCCTTGGCGACTCGAGGGCATTAGAGTGCACCATGCACCAGTGTCCACCAGGGCCTTATATTTCTGTAGTTCTGATGTGCCAGGCCATCTAATCCACACAGTCCAATACACTCTGTTATTCCTTTCCCCCCCCTGGCTGGGGGCAGGGCCCCTCTATTTGTTACCTTGGTTGTCCGCAGCAACTGGAGCAATCACTTTTTTGGAGAAGTTCACCTTGGATCTGTCTTGTAATTCTTTTACCCGCGCTTGAAGTGCAGGAGTGGGTTATTTATGCCACTTCTTCATATTTCTCCATGGTCACGTAGGTAATGCCACAAGGCGAAACGTGACGTAGTCTTACTGTTGTCACTTGCTCGAGCAGGAGGACGTCTTCTTTTGATAGCTGAGACATTGGATGATGCAGGTTGGGAGGAAACCAAGTTGATCAGCACCTCCAGTGGGCTGTTTTGGGAATCCTGGACCCCATCAGATGTATCTGGTACCACCATGAATCCATCAGCATTACGTTGATCTTCTTGATTGCTCTCTATTCTGTCCAGTTTTTCAGCTATCTCCTTAATGGCTGAAACATAAGCTTGTAGAGCGGTTAAACGTAACTCAAAGACTTGAAGTTTATTAATCAGTTCATTTATAAGGGGCCTTCTTTCCCCTCTGCCATACATTGCTGCTAATGTACTGGCATACCTTTCTGGTGCAGTCTTTGTGAATGTACGCCACATATTTGGTGTACACCTGACTCTCTCAGGATCATGCTCTTGGTCTGGCTCATCAGGAATGAAATCAGGGCTATGTAACGTTTCCACCACAGTGTATTCTCTCAAATATCGGATGCCTTTTTCCATATCAGTCCATTTCTTTTTCTCAGGCATCAGATCGTCTTTGAAGGGATATCTTTCTTTTACGGCTAGTAACATCTGCTTCCAGAGGGTGAAGGACCCATTATGGCATGTACTGATACCTCTGTCAATGGCTGAGTCCCTAGTAATGCCACCTAGTTGGCGAGTTTCTCTATTATCTAGCCACACGCTGTTGGCACCACTGTCCCAACACTGAAGTAACCAGGTGACAAGAGGCTCATTTGGGTGGCGTGAAAAGTCTTTTCTCAGACCTCGAATTTCATTCATTTTCAGAGATCGATCAACAATAGTAACAATGTCTTGCTCACCTCCTACTCTTTCAGGACTTCTTGTTGCCCACCCAGGTGTTGGTGACCGCAGTCTTATTGAGGGGCCCTCCCCTGGGCTCAGGGGTGCTTCCCTGGACCTCTTTCCTCCTCTCTTACAGGACTGCTTCCTCTATTTTCTCCTCCTCCTGTTTCTTCTGTTCTAACTGAGTCAAGATTCGTTTCTTTTTCCGTCCTCTTACAGGGGCAACTGACATCAGTTCTGGTGTCTCCTGTGGTTGATCAGGTTGGTCAGTTCCGATGCTCTCACTCTCCAGCTTGGCTCGGAGTCCGTCTCGTTCAATTATGAGAGTATTTAGTTCAGATTGGAGGGTATCTCGCTCAGTTTGAAGGCTGTCGAGTTTGGACTGAAGGAAGTCTCGCTCGGATTCGAAGGTGTCTTGTTGAGATTGGAGATTCCTTCCCTCAGCTTGGAGATCCTCCCCTTCGGCTTGGAGACTTTCTTTCTCAGCTCGGAGACACTCTTGCCAGGTTTTGAGATTTTCTCTCCTAGCTAGGAGGCTCTCTTTCTCAACCTGGAGATTCTCCATCTCGGCTTGGAGACTCTCTCTTTGGATTTGGAGACTCCGTTTCTCGACTAGGAGACTCTCTTTCTGGGCCTGGAGATTCTCCCTCTCTGCTCAGACTCTCTCCTGGAAACTCTTCTTTTCAGCTTGGAGACTCTCTCGCTCATTCTGTACTGTCTCCCTGAGACTCTCCCTTTCAGCTCTCAGACAATCTCTCTCAATTTCAAAAACTCTCTCCTTCTCTGGGATAGTACTGAATAAGGCCTGATAAGCATTAGCCAGGCCCCAAATCATATGTGCCTCCTCAGATCTGCCTGAGCTGCAACATTCCTGTCTCAAATATCTGTTTAGGCTCTCAGGGTCTTTTAGGTGTTCAGGAGTAAAATTCCATGACACCAAAGATGTCCATCTCTCTAAAGTCTCTCCCAAGCCTCTCCACACTCCCTGCCACTCAGTATTCTCTGATTCTGGGGAAGGCTTCTTCAAAACATGATAAATACAAATACTGAGTGAAATGATGAGTAGTACATTCAGGGAGACTGACACCATGATCATCATCATTGGATGAGCATTCAAAAATTGCATAAAGGATTCAAAGGAGAGACTGGGAACCTGCTTAAAAATCACAAGTTCTGTAAAATTAGCAGCTCCCTCTGCAACCAAATATAAAAAAGAAAGAGGAATCATTTTTTTTTTCCCTCTCTTTACAGAAGTTTACAAATATCCCAGAATATTGGCAGTCCGCCTGGACTTTCAAGGTCAAGTCTTCAGCGAGCACCTGTGAGAAAGATAAACATTCCCAACGAAACCAACAAAGCTCCCCGATAGCAGAGAGATTCGCTAAAAAGCAGCTTTTGCCCCTGCCCGCATCCTCCACCAAGAATGTCGACGGTTTAAGGGCTGGTTCGGCCCGGTTCCGTGAGTAGCGGGGCGGAGGGATTT
>JACDJE010001111.1:0-27779 GCA_016647715.1 Pavo muticus | reverse complement strand
GGCAACCAGGCACGGACTCAGATGTGAACGATCCAAATCGTTTATTACAGGTTCTAACATCACTTATATATGTTCACAAGTTTTCCTTCTTTAGCTTTCCCATCCGCCTTTACATGTCAACAAAGTACCCCACAAACACTCCTTAGCCATGCATACAGGTGCTTATCCAATCAGAGCCATGGGCTATTTCTTTGCTTTTCTCTTCTTCTAGAGATGTCCTTGGTTCTCAGACTTGCTTTCTCATGATGTTTATCTTGCTCCACAGCTTCTGCTCTGAATAGTCTTTCTTGTATTCCCACAAGGGATGGTGACTCAACCACTTCCCTGGGGAGCCTGTTCCAAGTGCTTAACAACCCTTTCTGTAAAGAAGTTTTTTCCTGATATCTGAACTAAATCTCCCCTGGCGCAACTTGAGGCCATTTCCCCTTGTCTGGTCACCAGCGAGAAGAGACCCGCCCCGCTCCTGACGCTCGCTGTGACGCTCCCGCCCTCTGCCCCGCCCACGTCGCTTGCTGCTGCGTCTCTGCCACCCGCATGCAACTTGGTTAGAGACAAGGATGGATCGGAACCAGAGGATCTTTTTCATCCTGGTCCAGGAGATCCGGAGGACGAACCGAACATTTTCTCTCCTGATGGTAATTTGAAGGGAGCAGGAAAGAAAAAATTTTCTACAGCGTACTACAGTGCTTTAGAGCAGTGCAGAAAAGAAGCAATATTATGGGGTGATGCTGATATGTTGCAAGCCTTTCCTGTGTTGTATCATGCAAATCAGCCCCCCCGGGTGGGAATCCCTGCCTTATGAGGCAGTGAAGGAGCTAAGGAAGTCAGTGAGAGATTATGGAATTCATTCTGCCTTTACGTATAATCTTTTGGTTGCAATTGGTGACAGTTATGTTATGACCCCTCATGACTGGAAAATTTTGTTACGAACGATCCTGTCTCCCATGCAATACACCGTGTTTATGACTGAATACCGAGAACAGGCTACCATCCAGGCTACAAATAATTTGAATAACTTAAATCATATTGGCATGGAAGAACTCATGGGGGAGGGGGTCCGGGCAACACCTCAGGCCCAGGCACAGATGGATAGGCAATGCCTTGAACAAGTTAATTAAGTTAAGAAAATGCAAATGCAGACTGTCGAAAGGTTTTACAGTCCTTAAAGAATGCAGATCCATCCATTACTGATACGATTAAAGCCTGTCAAGATGTAGGCATGGAAAGTCATAAAATGGCATTGCTAGCAGACACGCTGGCAACCCAACTTGATGTAGGGACAGCTCAAAAAATGAAGTGTTAAAATTGTCGGGAATCCGGTCATGTACAAAGGGACTGTAAAAAGCCTAAGCAAGCAAATAAAAATGCTTGTGCTATTCCAGCTCGACCCTGTCCCCGGTGCAGGAGGGGGCTACACTGGGTGCAAGAATGCTGATCTAAACTCCCTGTTGCTGCACGGCCCTGCAATCTGCCAGGAAACGAGAAGAAGAGTGCGAGACCGCGCACTGTGACAACAAATACGGTCCCGAATCGGCTGGCCGCTGCCTGGCCAGCTCACTCAGACCAGCCACCGCCAGCAGCACAGGAGTGGATTTGACCACTGCCCAGTCAGTGACGCTAACTGATAGCACAGTGACTCTTGTTCCAACAGGTGTAATGGGCCCCCTTCTGGATGGACGTAGCGCCCTCCTATTAGGACATTCTTCTGTTACACGGATGGGACTTCTTGTTTTACCAGGAGTTATAGATGCTGACCACACTGGGGAGATTAAGATAATGGCATGAACACCTTCACCCCGCTGCTTTATTCCCAAAGGCCAGAAAATAGCACAATTAGTCCCTTTTCATTCTGTGGCTGAACCTGGCATCAGGGACCGAACTGGTGGATTAGGGAGCATGGACAAACCTGCTGTGCTATGGGCTACACAATTCTCATAAGACAAACCATTATTACCGTGCTTAGTAAATGGCTGACAGTTATTAGGCCTAGTGGATACTGGAGCTGATGTTACCATCATTAAGTCAAGTGAATGGCCCTCTGAATGGCCACTAAGACCCTAATTCTGCTATTGTAGGAGTCGGGGGCTAGAAGCAGCCCAAAGTGCCCGAATCTTTTGAAGGGCCTGATGGTCGCATTGCTCACGCTGCTCCTTACATCTTGCCAGTTCCCTGTACTTTGTGGGGTTGTGATCTTTTAAGTCAATGGGGCATGATTTTGCAGACAAATTTTCAATAAGGGCCACTGATCGGCAGCAACCTATATCCCTAGCTTGGAAAACAGAACAACCTATTTGGGTAGATCAGTGGCCCTTAACAAAGGAAAAGTTGCTGCATTTACATGAGCTAGTTTGAGAACAGCTAGCTGCCGGTCACATAGTGCCTACTACCAGCCCTTGGAATACTCCAGTCTTTGTTATCCTCAAGAAGAGTGGAAAGTGGAGGCTTTTACAGGACCTGCGTGCTGTCAACGCAGTAATTGAGCCCATGGGGGTGTTGCAGCCTGGTCTTCCTTCGCCTTCAATGTTACCTTTGAATTGGCCGATAGCAGGCATTGATTTAAAAGTCTGTTTTTTATCATTCGACTTCATCCAAAAGATGCACCACGATTCGCTTTCTCAGTGCCCTCCATCAACCAACAAAGCACTGCTCAGTTGTTGACGGTTTACGGGCTGGTTCGGCCCAGTTCCGTGACTAGCGGGGCGGAGGGATTTCGCAAAATCCGCGCCTCCAGAAAAGGGAAACAGGGGACCCCAAAATAATTAAAAACAGTGGCACGATCTGAGGAGAAACAAACTAATTTACTAGATATAGTATCAGAATGCAAGATAACACACTATAATACAATATAACTAGAATTGAAGCTAATAAATCAAATATAATGAGAGAGAGAGAGATTGCCCAAAAGCTGGATAGGCCCACCATAATGCTGAGGTGAGATGTGCAGTCTGGTCGAGCAGCAGAGAGAGAGACTGACGAAGAAGAACCTGGTCAGATGACCTACCAAGGCCTTATATCTGTTCCCCTGAGCAGAAACGATAACAGCACAGCGAACAGTCTTCTGGGGAACATAGTTCTTCTCTTCAGGGACAGGTACCTGGAACACTTTAACTCCTAGTGCACTACATGATGTTATGATGTGGAATACTGATAACCAAAAATCATAAAACCATGACATCAGTGGTATCATTGGACTGTGTTACCACAAGGAATGCTTAATAGTCCAACAATATGCCAATTGACTGTAGCAAATGCATTACAACCAGTACGAAAAGCTAGACCTCACGTCCTTATTTATCATTACACGGATGATATATTAATAGCAGCAGAACAAGAAGAGGGTCTAAAGGACACTTTACTGCTCATCCGGCAGGCAGTCCAATCTGTCGGCTTACAAATAGCAGAAGAAAAGGTGCAACTCAGTTCTCCATGGAAATATTTAGGATGGAAAATTACATCTCACACCATTCAGCCACAAATCCTCAAAATAGAACCTCACGTAGAGACATTAAATGATCTGCAAAAATTATTAGGAACCATCAACTGGTTGCGAGTGCTTTTGGGTATTACTACTCAAGAGCTGCACCCTCTATTCCTGCTACTCAAAGGAGACCCAGATCTAAGCTCTAAAAGACAATTAACACCAAAAGCACTACAATGCTTAGACTCTGTAATAACATCATTGCAACATCGATATAGCTGTCATGTTTGTTTATCACTTCCAGTATTCTCTTATAATAATATAAAACTCCTATCAAACATACAGCTTGTTATGTCAATGTGATACCTCAAGAAAAGGTCCTCTCATTATCCTCAAATGGATATTCTTACCACATACATTTTCAAAAACCATTACATCATGAGTGGAGATGTTTGCAATGCTAATACAGCAAGGTCAACATCGTCTACAAATTTTACGAGCTCTTGACCCTGACTGCATCTACATACCTGCTACTAAAAAAGATCTAGATTGGATGCTTGCACAGTCGCTCGCTTTACAAAATGCTAAGGCAGACTATACCGGACAAATCTCCACCCATCCCCCCAAACATCAGTTGCTGCATAATTTGAGTGATCTGTCCCTTACTTCTAATATTTTACGTTCACATATTCCAATACCTAAAGCTGTTACTGTATTTAAAGATGACTCCAGCAAGACACACCGAGCAGTGGTTCTCTGGCGTGTGACTGCTACACAATGGCAGTCAGATGTGCATATTTTCGATGGATCACCTTTTTTCAAATGATACTCTAAGGGTTTCCTCACTCCATCCATTGTGGGGGAGGAGGTAACTGTGAGTGAGTCACCAAGGGGCACCATGATAGACTTTATCGCTATGAAACTTGGGATTCATCAAACTAGGATAAGGAACAGACTGGAGGGTTAAAGAATAACAGGAAGCTCTGTTTATACTGTTCTGTTTATATGCACACGTTAATCTTGTCACATCTGAGGAAGTTGAGAAACCTATTGTCTGTTATTACTGTTGCTTGGTAGAATCTTTAGCCAACGAACTGTTAGTGGATTTACTGCTTGCTAGTGAAGGATATATAAGATTGTCATGGTTTTATGATTTTTTGGTTATCGGTATTCCACATCATAACATCATGTAGTGCACTGGGAGTTAAAGTGTTCTGGATACCTGTCCCTGAAGAGAAGAAGAACTACGTTCCCCAGAAGCCTGTTCGCTGTGTTGTTATCATTTCTGCTCAGGGGGAACAGATATAAGGCCTTGGTAGGTCACCTGACCGGGCTCTTCTTCGTCAGTCTCTCTCCCTGCTGCTTGACCGGACTGCGCATCTCACCTCAGCGTTATGGTGAGGCCTACCCAGCTTTTGGACCATCTCTCTCTCTCTCATTATATTTGATTTATTAGCTTCAATTCTATTCAATTCTAATTATACTGTATTATAGTGTGTTATCTTGCATTCCGATACCATATTTAGTAAATTGGTTTGTTTCTCCTCAGATCGTTGCCACTGTTTGTAATTATTTTGGGGTCCCCTGTTTCCCTTTTCCAGAAGCGCGGATTTTGCGAAATCCCTCCGCCCCGCTAGTCACGGAACCGGGCCAAACCAGCCCGTATACCATTGACAATGATGTACGTTGAACACAATAAAATATACTCTACTCTACCTTCTGATGTCACAATAACTGAGAGAGCTCTCTAACTGTACTGAGCGCGACAATCCATCTACTTTCTGAATCTATCTCAGGATATCTGACCAGGCTATGGTTACAAAATGAACCTTCAACAAGCCCTGTGTGACTGGATCCTGAGGGTTCATCCCTGAATATTGCCGCATCCTGACCCGTAGTCGCTCTAAAAAGTTACTTGGTTTCTCATCTTTGCCCTGTTGTATTTCAAAGGCTTTAACAAAATTTTGAGATTTAGGGACCGCTTGTCTAATCCCCTGTACAATTACCTCCTGTACATCCCTCATATTTACCCAGTGTTGAAGGTTACTGTTATGCCAGTTGGGGTCTACATTGGGAAACTTTTGTTCTGCAGGGATGTTTCCATCACCAGGGGGATTTCTCCTCTCCCATTCCTACATTACTGCTCTCCTTATCATTCATCTCACTTCTCCCATAAATAAGATCATAGAATGGCCTGGGTTGAAAAGGACCACAATGATCATCTAGTTTCAAACCCCCTGCTATGTGCAGGGTCGCCAACCACTAGGCCAGGCTGCCCAGAGCCACATCCAGCCTAGTGTGAGAATCCTTCTTTGTTTTTCTGGCTCAAAGCTTGCTTCCTGAGGTGTTTCTTGTGATAGGACTCTAACTGATTTATTGAGAAGGCAAATGATGGGTGCTACTGTGTGAAAATCAACATCTCTTTGTGGACACCTTCCTCCAGAGCTGTTTGCCTCCGGAAGAGAGTGCTCAGGAGTGGTCACTGGTGGAAGATCTGGCCTGTGACTAAATAGCTCCAGCTTGGTATGGGGAAAATTGGGAAATGTTACCATCGTGTCCTGTGAGAACCGGATGCAGATGGGCATCCCTGCTCCCTCTTATCTGAGACCCCAGAGCCAGGAGCTGTCACTCCAAGGAAAGCTGACTCAACCACTTTGGTTTTGAGCTGTCACTCCAAGAAGAACTGACTCAACCACTTTGGTTTTGAGCTGTCACTCCAAAGAAAGCTGACTCAACCACTTTGGATTTATAAATACGTTTGTACTACCATCGAAAAGTCGTCGTCATCAACAGAACAACAATGCCCGACGACCCACCACTACTGAAGATCAATGACTGAGCTACGAACCTCGCTGGATCCATGGTGGTGACTATCTCCCTCTTGCTTCCTATAAAGACTCCTTGCTTCTATTTCCTATCTTTCCTATTGCCCGCCTTCCCTTCCCCATCACCCTAACTCGTAATAGTGTCCGTCCTCCTCTTTCCCATCTCCCTGACTAAGATTTATAATAAACCGGTTGGACCAACACTTGAACCGTTGTTTCTTAAACTCACGTCGGGTATACATACATTAAAAGAACCTCATCTCCCTCCTATAAATTGGAGCGAGACACCTAGCCCTGAATGCATCCAGGGATGGGGCATCCACAACCTCCTTGGGCAACCTGTTCCAGTATGTCACCACCCTCTGTGTGAAAAACTTCCTCCTAATATCTAACCTAAACCTCCCCTCTTAGTTTAAAACCATTCCCCCTTGTCCTATCTCTATCCACCCTCGTAAACAGCTGTTGCCCTTCCTGTTTATATGCTCCCTTCAAGTACTGGAAGGCCACAATGAGGTCTCCCCGGACCCTTATCTTTTCCAAGCTAAACAAGCCCAGTTCCCTCA
This sequence comes from Pavo muticus, assembly GCA_016647715.1. Classification (NCBI taxonomy): domain Eukaryota; kingdom Metazoa; phylum Chordata; class Aves; order Galliformes; family Phasianidae; genus Pavo; species Pavo muticus. Next base: position 20,973 of record JACDJE010001111.1, on the reverse strand, counting down.
ACCTTTCTTCATAGGAGAGGTGCTCCAGCCCTCTGATCATCTTAGTGGCCCTCCTCTGGACCCGTTCCAAGAGCTCTGTTTCTTTCCTGTACTGGGGGCCCTAGGCCTGGATGCAGTACTCCAGATGGGGCCTCACAAGAGCCCAAGTAGAGGGGGATAATCACCTCCCTCTCCCTGCTGGCCACTCCTCTTTTAATGCAGCTCAGGATATAGTTGGCCTTCCAGGCTGCAAGTGCACACTGCTGGCTCATGTCCAGCTTCTCGTCCACCAGGACCCCCAAGTCCTTCTCCTCAGGGCTGCTATTAAGGGGTTCTTCGCCCAGTCTGTATAAACACCTGGGATTGCTCCAGCCCAAGTGCAGCACCTTGCACTTGGCCTTGTTGAACCTCATTAGGTTCACATGGGCCCGCTTCTCCAGCCTGTCCAGGTCCCTCTGGATGGCTTCCCTTCCCTCCAATGTATCGACTGCACCGCTCAGCTTGGTGTCATCTGCAACTTGCTGAGGGTGCACTTGATGCCATCGTCTATGTCATTGATAAAGATGTTGAAGAGCACCGGTCCCAAGACCAACCCCTGAGGGACACCGCTTGTGACTGGCCTCCACCCTGACACAGAACCATTGATCACAACCCTTTGGCTGCGATCAGCCAACCAATTCCTAATCCACCAAACAGTCCATCCTTCAAATCCATACCCCTCCAATTTAGAGAGAAGGATGTGGTGAGGGACCATGTCAAAGGCTTTGCAGAAGTCCAGGTAGATGACATCCATCGCCCTTCCCCTGTCCACCGATGCCATCACTCCATCATAGAAGGCCACCAGATTGGTCAGGCAAGATCTGCCCTTGGTGAAGCCATGCTGGCTGTCTCGGATCACCTCTTTGTCTCGTAAGTGCCTTAACATAGCTTCTAGGAGGATCTGCTCCATGATCTTCCCAGGCACAGAGGTGAGGCTCACCAGCCTGTAATTCCCCAAGTCGTCCTTTCTTCCTTTCTTAAAAACAGGAGTAATGTTTCCCTTTTTCTAGTCACCAGTGACTTCACCAGACAGCCATGATTTTTCTAATATGACAGAGTGCGGCTCGGCAACCACATCAGCCATCTCTCTCAGAACCCTAGGATGGATATCATCCGGCCCCATGGACTTATATACATTCAGTTTCATGAGGAGGTCTCGGAGTTGTTCCACTGTTACAGTGGGACGGAATCCGTTCCTCTCACCCACACCTAGAGCTTCAGGGTCCTGGCAGACATGGGGAGGAGCCTGACCACCAGTGAAGACTGAGGCAAAGCACTTATTGAGCACCTCAGCTTTTTCCATGTCTGAGGAATCCAGTTCTCCGTCCTCATTTATCAGAGGGGGAACACTCTCCTTGGCCTGTCTCCTCCTGCTTATGTACCTGAAGAACCCCTTCTTGTTATCTTTCACATCCCTCGCCAAGTTCAGCTCCATCTGTGCCTTGGCTTTCCTAATCTTCTCTCTACACATGCGGAAAACGTCCCTATGTTCTTCCCGGGCTACACAACCCTGCTTCCACTTCCTGTACATTTCCTTCTGTTCCCTCAGTTTAAGCTGCAGGTCCTTGCTCAGCCATGCCGGTCACCCGCCTCCTCTGCTCAATTTCTTCTGCTGGGGGATGGAGAGCTCTTGCACTCTCAGAAGGGTGTCCCTAAAGAGCTGCCAGCTCTGTTCTGTTTCTATGCCCTCAAGTACACTTTCCCAGGAGATCCCACCCAGCAGTTCCTTGAGCAGCCAGAAGTTCGCTCTCCTTAAGTTCAGGGTCCTGACTCTGCTTTTTGCCAGACCTGCATTCCTCCAGATCACAAACTCTACCAGGGCATGATCACTGCAGCCCAGGCTGCCTCCAATCTTAATCTCCCTAATGCTCTCCTCCGCATTGGTGAGCACCAGGTCCAGTAAGGCTTCACCTCGGGTCGGTCCGTCTAATACCTGGACCAGGAAGTTATCCTCTACAGACTCCAGGAATCTCCTGGATTGTCTGCCACCCGCCATGCCGCTATCCCTGCAGATATCCGTGTGGTTGAAATCCCCCATCAGGACAAGAGCCTGTGAGCACGACACCTCCCACAGTTGAAGCAAGAAGACCTCATCAACAGGCTCCCCTTGACCAGGTGGCCTGTAGCAGACCCCAACCACTAGATGCCCCTTACTGGACCCATGCCTGATTTTCACCCATAAGCTCTCAACCTGGTCATGGCTGTTAATCAGACACAGCTCTTCGCAATCTATCCACTTCCTAACATAGAGGGTAACTCCCCCTCCCTTCCTACCCTGTCTGTCTCTTCTGAAGAGCCTATAGCCTTCAATCAGAGTATTCCAATCATGGGATTCATCCCACCACGTTTCCGTGATAGCAACCAGATCATATTTTTCCAAGCACATCATGGTTTCCAACTCCCCCTGCTTACTTCCCATGCTGCGTGCATTAGTGTAAAGGCACTTCAGGTGGGCTTTCTGGCACACTACCTTTCTAGAAGGGCCCTTCCTCAAACCTCCCCAAAAGTTCTGGAGTTTTCCCCCACCGCTTCCTAGAGGGACATGGGAAGGTTTCGAATGGGGGGTCAGCAACATTACCTCTTCTGAGGAGTTCCCGGAAGATCCTACAGGCTTATCCCCGCCATCTCTTACAACGGCAACATCCCCAAGCCCTTCTCTGTCCCACTGACCTCCACCTGCTTCCCTCATCAAATCTAGTTGAAATTTCTGAACTACTCGCTCCACCCTAGCGAGTGTCATTTTATCCCCATCCCCCTTCATACCTAGTTTAAAGCTCTCTCAACAAGCCCTGCCAGCTCCTGGGCTAGGATCCGCTTTCTCCTCAGAGACAGGCGAGGCCCATCTGCAGCTATCAGGCCAGGCACTGAGTAAACCACCCCACGGTCAAAGAACCCAAAGTTCCTGTGGCGGCACCAACCTTTCAGACACTTATTCAAAGCCTGCGTTTTCCTAGTCCACTCCGTATCCCACACCACCCCAGAAGGGAGAGAGGAAAATACTACTTGCACACCCACTCCTTCAACCATTTGCCCTAAACCCCTGAAATCCTTTTTGATAGCTCGCAGGCTTCCCTGAGCAATTTCATCACTGCCTACCTGAACTATCAATAGCGGGTAGTAATCAGAGGAGTGAACCAGATCCGGGAGTTTTTTGGTGATGTCCCTGATGCTGACCACAAGGAGGCAGCACACCTCCCTACGGGTCAGGTCAGGTCTGCAAATGGGGCCTTCAGTTCCCCTGAGAAGGGAGTTGCCCACCACAATTACTCTCCTGTCCTTCCTGACAGAGGAGGCAGTCTCAAGGCGTGGGGTGACCACCTCACCCTAGGCTCCCTCCTAGGCAGATCCTCCCTCGCCTCCCCACTCACCTCCCTTTCAATTTCCAGCGTTCCCTATTGCTTAGTGGGACCTCGGGGAGCAGGGTAGGCAGGCAGGGGGTGCGCCCGTGACGCCGAGCCGGGATTCTTCCAACCCTCTTCATCTGTCAGGTCTGTCTGACTGTGACAAGGCAGGGGGTCCACCACTTTTCTGGGGATATCTCCCTGGCACCCTTCCCTCCTGCATGCCAGCGAGTCACTCCACCAGTCAATCTCCAGCTCACACTCCCTGATGGCCCTTAGCCTCTCCACCTCCTCCTTGAACTCCACCACCAGGCTCATCCACCTGCTCACACCTCACACAGGTGGAATCCCTGCCACCTTCCCCTGGCAGCAGCAGGCTCAGGCACTCCCTGCAACTGAAGACCTGTACAGCCACATTTCTGGGCAGGCCCTCCATCTGGGTTGCCACAGTCTTTTTGGAGTAAGCCCGCTGTTTTGTGGAGACCATGTGTAAGCCTACGGTCTCAGAGACTGCCAAGAGGAAAGCTGGTCTCCTGAGCAAAGAGGGACAACACTTACACACCCTGCCACTTGACCCACCTCCCACACCTATAGCTGCAACACCGTATAGGCAGCGTGGGCTATGCTCACACACAGATATACCCTCCCTGTTCTCAGTGGGAAGCAACAACCCCACTGTGCTCTAAAGGCAGGAGCTAGCTTCTGTCCTCCCCGAGGCTATTTAAAGATTATCACCAAGTGTCAAGTGTCAAGGTCAAGGGTGGGAAGTGCCAGCCCCACCCTGCTCGCTCAGCAGCCCACCCACAAGCTGCCAGCCCCCCAGCACAAGCGCAGCACTGTTGCTGGCTTCAAAAAAGCCTTAAAAAGAGCTTTTTCTCAGCCTTTTTTGCTTCAGATCCCTTGCCCAGAGCAGCTTTACCTGTTCTGAAAGCTAGTCTCCGCAGCAAAATCTAAACAAAAAGAGGAGAGATTTTGATTGGATATTGGATATAAGGATGACGTTTTTTACAATAAGGGAGGTGAGGCACTGGAACAAGTTGCTCAGAGAGGTGGTGAATGCCCTGTCCTTGGAAACATTCAAGGTCAGACTCTGAGCAACCTGATCTAGCTGTCGATCTCCCTGTTCATTGCAGGGGATTTGGACTAGATAATCTTTAAGGGTTCCTTCCAACTCAAATGATTCTATGATTCTATTTCTCCCTGGTGGAGTTATTGCAGTAGCTTCTGGTAAGTCGCGGTGATAAATTATTGGACCTAATATTTTCTCTAGTTCTTCATTTAGCAGAGAAAAGGACAAGTGACTATGTTGATTCAAATAGGTGACTGTCACGGAGTTATCTAGATCAATCTGTGTCTGTGACAGGGGGCAGCAGGCCTGCAGGCACACCGGCCCAAAAAAAAAACAGCGGCAACGATCTAAGGAGGAAACTTAACTTTACTAAAAATGATATTGGAATGCAAGATAACACAATATAATACAATATTAAAAAAGGTGAAAGCAAACTCTGGCCTGCATTCTGTGGCCAATGGAATGAAAAAGAAGGCATTAGCAATGTCAATGGTGGCGTGCCACTTGGCTGCTTTTGACTCCAGTTCATACTGGAGTTCTAACATGTCAGGCACAGCAGCACTCAGTGGGGGTGTGAATTCATTCAGGCCACGGTAGTCTCCCGTCAGCCTCCATTCTCCACTGGCTTTACGCACTGGCCATATGGGGCTGTTAAAAGATGAGTGAGTTTTGCTGATCGCTCCTTGACCCTCTAGTTGACGAATCAACTTACGAATGGGGAGCAAGGAATCCCTGTTGGTGCGGTGACGAGGAGAAAGGTTCCAGAGTAATGACAGGTATCAATATGATTAAATCATCATGTTCAACTTTATTGAGAAAATCCACACTTATATAGTGAAGAGCAAAGGGATAAAAATAGCCACACACACAAGCTTATATAGTGGGCTAAAATTACACTGCTCATCTAGCAAATAGCAGGCAAAAACAATTCTATGACTGGTGCATAGAGAAAAACTATAAATCTTCTACAGTATCAGAAACATTCTCACTGTCGGCTGCCAGCTCCCTGTTTGCCACCCCCCTCTAAAACATTCCAAGGTCGCTGACCGTTGCAGCCTGGATTGCTCAGTCGAAGCAATTATATCCCTTGTTATCCAAGTATTCTTACAACAGTGCGGTACTGTTGTCTGTGCACCGTTTTTGTGGCAATCAGTACCTGTTGCTCTTTTACTCGTAGCAGCCCCACAACAGACGGATCTTTTGACGGGCCAGGCAAAACAGACAGCTACTTAATGTTGTCTGTGTCTACAGCAGCTATTCCAAAGGCCCATTGATGCCCCTTGGGATCCTTGAAATGCCCCCTTCTGAGGTAATCGATACCAAGCCCCTGGGCCGCACACAATAGGATGTTTTTGCCAGTCTTTATCAGTGAGGCTTATTTCGGTCTCCAACACAGTCAGTTATTGAGAGCCCCCAGTCACTCCAGAAATATGATTCAATTCTGACCCTTGGTGACTTGAGGGCATTAGAGTGCACTGTGCACCAGTGTCCACCAGTGCTTTATATTTCTGTGGTTCTGATGTGCCGGGCCATTTAATCCATTCAGTCCAATGAACTCTATTATCCCTTCCCCCCTCCCCCTGACTGAGGGGGTGGGGTAATAAAACGTGCCTCCTTAGATCTTCCTAAGCTGGAGATACTGGTGCCTCCTGTCATGTGGGAATACAAGAAAAACTTTTCAGAGCAGCAGCTGTGGAGCAAGATAAACAGCATGAGAACCAAGGACACCTCTAGAAGAGGAAAGAACGTCTCACGGCTCTGATTGGATAAGTGCCTGCGTGAACGGTTGAAGAGTGTTTTGTAGAATGCTCTGTTGACATGTAAAGGTGGATGGGAAAGTTGTAGGGTCAAATGGGAAAGCTAGAGAAAGAAGACTTGTGAAGGTACATAAGTGATGTGAGAACTTGTAATAAACGATTTGGATCGTTCACATCTGAGTCCGTGCATCAGATGCTGCACTGTGATTGATTAGGTTTGACTTGGAGGCTTCCCCCTATGGTTTGGATCTCAGTTTGGAAACTCTCTCTATCCAGAATAGTATTATGTAGAGCTCGGTAAGCATGAGCCAAGCCCCAAATAAGACGTGCCTCCTTAGATCTTCCTAAGCCGCACCATCCCTGACTCAGATACTCGCTTAGTTTCTTGGGATCCCACAGGTGTTCAAGAGTGAAATCCCATGATACTGCGGGTCCCCACGCTTCTAAGGTTTTTCCTAGACCTCTCCATATTCCTTGCCATTCAGCATTCTCTGGTTTTGGAGAAGGCTTCTTCCACATCAAGTAAATGGAGAGGAGTACATTCAGGGAGATCGATAACATGCTCACTAACTCGGCACTCCAAAAATGCGTAAGGAACTGAGAAGAGAGTCTGGAAACCGGTTTGAACATTGTGTTGTTTGTAAAATTAGCTATTCCATCTGGGATGTAATTGTCAATATTCAAATCATACAACGTTGCATATAGGTACCAGACGTGTCTCCCTCAGTGCCCTTACTTGGTTACATATGGTTGCAACTCCAAAACAGAAAATGATTAACTTAATAAGAAACCAATAAGTTCCAATAAACATAATGCCCTTTAATCCTTTGTACAGTGCTCCTAAAATAAAGAGCAGATTCATAGCTGGCAGTTGCTAAAAGGAGAACAAAAGAAACAAAAAATAACCAACTTGGTACAGTGTTCAGAGTCTGGCAGACTGCCCTGCCTACAATCTAATCTATGAAGGTCAATACTAGCTACAGTAGCTACAGCACTCTGCAACTCTCTGTCTTTATGAAATCCTTTTTTTTTTCTTTTTTTTTTTTTTTCTGCTAACGTTGAAAGGTTCAGATTCAGTTCAGATTGCCCGCATTCTCCACCAACAGTACCGCTCAGGCTTTAGCCACACTCACCAAGTTAGGATGTTAGCCAGCTAAGGCAAGTAATGCCCCTAGTGATGCTCTAGCAGGCTTGCCCACTGATGTTGTTTCTATCCTGCATGCAGCTTGAGAAAACTGTGCGGCCATTGATTGTTTATTCTTAGCCCAAGTGCATGGGTACGAAGATTTTAAAGGCATGTGTTGTATGAACCTTAGTGATAATTCAAAATCAATATATCAGAGTATACAAAAGTTGAAGATTTCCTTTAATCAGTTATAGGTACACACAGAATGGGACCCTCAGGGATTCTTTTCCAGGTTTCAGGAACTTGGGCCATGGACCAAATATGTGTTCGTTCTTTTCTTAATGGTTTTAATAGTATTTCTTGCCATTATGCTATGTTTGCCTTGTCTCTTTTCTTACGTTCAGCGTGTTATCAATCGAAGCCTTGATCGAGTCATGATAACCTAAATGCATCCGGCAATACTGTTACAAAGTGTTATACAATGAAAGAGAAAGCTCTAAGTCAGGCGGTCAGGATGCTGTGTACAAGGCGTGATTATGTTATTAATATGATTAGTGTTATTATTTTGTAGTATGGTAGTAGTTTGTTAATAAACAAAAAAGGGGGAATTGTGGGAATACAAGAAAGACTATTCAGAGCAGCAGCTGTGGAGCAAGATAAACAGCATGAGAAAGCAACGCTGAGAACCAAGGACATCTCCAGAAGAAGAGAAAAGCAAAATCAAGTAAGCTGCGTGATGGCCATGTGATGATGACCCTGATTGGAGGAAGTGCGCGTGGCTAGGAACGACTCATGGCTCTGATTGGATAAGCACCCGCATGCACAGTTAAGGAGTGTTTGTGGAATGTTTTGTTGACATGTAAATGTGGGTGGGAAAGTTACAAGATAAAACTTGTGAATGTATATAAGGGATGTTAGAACCTGCAATAAACGATTTGGATTGCTCACACCTGAGTCCGTGCATCAGCCGCTGCATCAGCGGATGGCAGGAGAGTTCAGATTGAGAGAAAGATGCATTAGCATCTGTGCGGTGCAGGCAATTTTAAGGGGCCATGCAAAAATTGAGCCCATTTGTTTGCCGCAACCACGCTGGATCACGAATACAAAACAATATAGACTCCCAGGTGGGCAAGAAAAAATCACCAAGACTGTGCAGGAGCTGGAGAGAGTAGGGATCATTAGACCCGCAACTCGCTCATATGGCCAGTCAGGAAGTCAGGCGGTACATGATGAATGACGGTAGACTACAGAGAACTAAATAAAGTCACACCGCCAACCTGTGCAGCTGTAACCAACGTTGCCTCTCTCATAGATACATTAAGTAGAGAAACAGAAACATAACATTGCGTTCTGGATCTAGCAAATGCATTTTTCATCATTCCAATTGCTACGGAAAACTACGGAAACTTAACTTTACTAAATATGACATCGGAATGCAAGATAACACAATGTAATACAATATAATTGGAATTGAGGCTAATAAATCAAATAAAATGAGATAGAGAGTGTCCAAAACCAAAAACCTTACTTTGAACTGAAGGAGCACGGCTGGGGAGCACACCCACACACTGCCAGGCAGCGAGACAGCGAGAATCCCATGACTTCCTCCCGTGACGTATCTTCTCCTCTGAACGCAAAGTGCTCTGGGGTATGTAGTTCTTCTTCTCTTCTGAGAACCAGGTATCCGGAAAGTTGTCAGTCCACAGAACTGGAGTATTAACTCTTTACTTCCCCGTGCTTTACATGATGTTATGATGTGGAATACCGATAACAAGAACCATAAAACCATGACAGTGACCCAGCGTGCTACTGTTTGAATTTGGGCTACCCTTGTCTTAGGAATATGCATCAGGTCTTTCACCCCCTCCTGGATAGGTAGTGCTGTTTTTGTTATGACTTTAGCTTTCTGTGTTATTGGCTCCTCTACTTGCAATGCAGAATATATGGCCTGTAGTTGTCTCTCTATCATACTAAATTGTTCCTTTGCTCCATGCCAGACCTGGGACTAAAACTGTATTGGAATGCGAATAGATCCTTGTCATTGCCACATTCTCCACTCAAATCCCTCTTGAGTCACATGCACGTCTAATTTGGTGAGGAGAGTGGGGTCAAAAATGTCTAATGCCTGTACCTATTTAACTGCTACCTTTGTCTGCTGAAAGGTGTCCTGCTTTTGTTGGCCCCAATCCCACACCTGGCTGTTTTTTGCAAATCAATTAAAAGGGCCTTAAGATCTGTGCTAAACGTGGTTTAAACAATCGCCAGTATGTCAATATACATAAAAACTCTTGTAGCTGTTTTAGTGTATTTGGCATAGGGAATGCCTGTATCTTGTCAATAACCGCATTAGGTAGGACTTGTGCCTTACCTGACCAGACAACACCCAAACATTTGACAGATGATCCAGGTCCTTGTACCTTTTGAGGATTGGCAGCCCATCCTTTCTCCTGTAAATAAGAAGGCAAAGAGCCTACCAGATTCTCTATTGCAGATAGAGATGTGGAGGTTAGCATTTAATCATCAATATAATGATACAATTTCACATCAGGTAGTTTGTCCCAATTAGCTAGGTCCTGAGCTATCAAGCTGTGGCATTAGATAGGACTATGCAGATACCCCTGTGGAAAGACCTGGAATGTCCATTGCCTGCCATGTAAAAGCAAATCGATCTGACTTCAGCAACTGAGATAATAAAAAAGTCATTAGGGAGATCTAACACGCAATGATAAGTTTCTAACTCCTTGCTCAGTGTTTCTAATATGGTGGCAGTGTTATGTACAACAGCATGGATAGCAGGTATGACTTTGTTTAATTCTCAATAATCTACCGTTATTCTCCATGTCTTATCAGGTTTCTGAACAGGCCATACTGGCGAGTTATATGGACTGTACACTGTTCTAATAATCCCTGCCTTTTCTAGTTCCAGGATTGTTTGGGTGATCTCTTCATGCCCCCCTGGGAGTTGATATTGTTTTGCATTAGTGACCCAAGGGGGTTGGAGTAAGTGGATTGGATCATGTTTTGCATACCCTTGTAAAATAGGTTTAACTGCTCAAATACTAATCCTCCTGATTCACAATCGAAATTTCGCTATGTTCATCTGTAATGTTTGTCCCCATAACACATCTATACCTAGTATATACTCCCAAATCGAGGCTATGGCCACAAGATACTCCTGAGGGGGTAAACGGTCAATGTGCAATGTCAGCTGGGTTTAGGTATGTCATGGTTTTGTGATTTTTGATTGGTATTCCACATCATAACATCTTGCAGTGCACTGGGAGTTAAAGAGTTATTGATGCAGTTCTGTGGACTGTCGATAGTTCTAGTCTCTTGGTCTCGGAAGAGAAGAATGAACTACAACTCCCAGAAGACTTCATTTTTCCGTATCCATTTTCCATTCGGAGGGAAAGATAAAACTGACTGGAAGTAATGAGACTCTCCCCTATCTTTGCTTTCTTTGCTCCCTGGACATTTTGCCTACAGCATTAGAGTAATGACTTCGGTTTTGGAAACTTCCTCTCTCTCATTTTATTTGATTTATTAGCTTCAATCCCAATCATATTGTATTATATTGCATTATCTCACATTCCACTATTATATTTAGTAAACTAAGATTTTCCCTTAGCTTGTTGCCGCTGTTTTCCTCGTCTAGGCCCATCTCCCTACCTTTTCCCTTCCCTCCCCCTTTTTCCCGAGGCGTGGGTCCATGGGTCCCTTTGCTCCCTTGTCACAGAACTAGGCCGAATCAGGCCAAACCATGACAGACAGGCACACACTCAATACAAGCACATACACATTCATAGTTCACTCAAGTACCAGCAAGACCCCTCTGTCCTTCTGGTACCATTGCCAGGATACCAAGCCTTCTCAACAACTTCACAGGTTCTCTACTCAGCCAATTTGATGCTCACTAGCAAACATACAGCACTCACACGCTTGTCCCACAGGCACTCCACATTAACAAGTCCCCCACTAGCTAGTCCAGGTTGAAGTTTGCTAGTGAACACACACGTGCACCAGGTTTGGAGAAGATGCAGGCACTTCACACCCCTCCCCCAGAAGCCATCACAAGCCACACAGACTGTGACTTCCTGTCCTGCTCCAGCCACTGGTGCTGAGTCCCTCACTCACCTCACTCACGCCAGTCCCTAACAGTAGCTGGCTTTCATAGAATCATAGAATCACCAAGGTTGGAAAAGACCTCAAAGATCATCTAGTCCAACTGTCCAAGGAACCACAATGGTCTTTTCCCAGTGTCTGGAGGTTAAAGACCCTCAAAACATCTCATCAATCCATGATGAGATCCCACTCACTCCAGTTGTTGGTCACCTACATCCTCAGTCTGACTCCAGCAGCTGGCACCCAGTCCACTCTCGCCAATACCTCCAGTAGCTGGCACCCCAGGATCAAAGTCTGTAGGACCCTCCCTTGATCCAGAGAGCTATGGCCCCTCCAACAACTGACACTAGGACCCCCATTCACTCCAGTAGCTGACACCACAGGCCAGTGGCACCTATACCTCTGGGTCTGACTCCAGCAGCTGGCACCAACCATACACACAGGTCTTACCAGTAGCTGTTACTTAGTCCCTGCAGCACACGTACACATGGTATAGAGTGAGATTACGCAGAGAGAAGAAAAAGATTTAATGAGAAGATAGAAGAAGTTAGGACAGACTGCAGTGATGAGGTGCAGGGCTCAGCCAGACAAGTATACTGACTGGTCCCATTTTATGTGCAACTGGCCCCTTTTATATCCTTTTCTCTTTACCCTCCTCTTTGTTTCTCCCTGCTTCCCTTCCTCTGTACATCCCTTCGTGGGTTTGTATAGTTCTAACAATTCCTGTACCACTCCTAGTCCCATCCCTCATGTCCTCCCCCAGTTTTTTGGATGGCAAATCAATTTGTGAGACTGGCAAGGTTGTTCCTTGACACTGTCTTAATGTTTGTTTTATGAGATCTATGTCCCAGCCTGTATGTTTGTTTATTGTTTCCCTTTTTCCTTGTCCTAGTTTAGCAGTACTTAATCAGATAGCCCTGCTGGAATAAACATTCTCACACTACTCCTTTTCCTTAATCATTTAGTGCATTTGATCAGGTTTGTTTCTGGTCATTGTCTTTGTAAACACTGATGATTGATCAAAATTTGTTTGTTCTCCACCCTTTCCTCCTCAATCCAGTTTTGCAGGGCCTTTAGTCAGACAATTTTACTTCAAAGAATAAACATTTTCATATTACACATATCCTTACAAAAATATTATTTAATAAATCAATTGAATGAATAATTAATTTTTAAATATGAATATAAAGTAATTAAACAAAAGCAAAAGTCATGTTTGGGCTCCTCTGCTTTACCAGGCTGCAGAACAAGTTCAGACATGTGCGTGTGGAGGGGGGGGGGAGGATAGGGGAGGGGCACCCAAAGGATGAGCAGGCGTGGGCAAGTCAGAACATGCCCAAGGACTATGGATCCCACCTAGAAGTCCTACCAAGGGGACCCTTGGCACAAATCCTGTCACATCCGAAGAAGAGACTGATCCTGTGAGCTGGGCTGAGAGGCCCCCGCATCTGGGCTCAACCCACCAGGATGACCATGCAGGATTACTAGGGCAGACTTTGGGCTTTGCATGGTGCTGCAAGACAGGCAACACTGTCTGTGAAAATGAAGAAACAGAACAAAATGCCAGCTTCAGAAGAACATGTGCATGGGGACAATAAAAAAAAGACCCAAAAGGGATCCCCAAAAAGACCAAACAAACAAGAAGAATTGACCAATGGGCCTGTGAACCACCAACTAGATTTTGAGGTAAGTGTAATGCAGAGAGTAAGTGGTGGTGGAGGAGATCCCTTTCCCAATAACTGTGGGTTAGTAGTCTTATAGTCTTGTAGTCTTACAACTACCTGTAAAGCCATGATGAGGCACAGGCTGGTGCTATATATGTTTCCTTGTCCTTAGGTTGATGCTGCAAATAAGAGGCAGAGGACCAAGCATGCAGTTGAGACTGTCCTGTTAGACTGTCCTGATTCCTGCAAAAGCAGCAAGACCCAGGCTTTGCGACACAGACTGCAGCCCCATGCTCTTAGAGACCACAGCTACTGCAGAAAGAGCAAGCGGATCAGTAAGAGCAATATGGGTATTGCAGAACTGAAAGACCATGACTATTATCTGGTACAGAGGAGTAGCCATCAGGATGCTGTCGATAAAAGGGCTGGCAGTGGTACCATGACAGAGGCTATCCCAAGTCAGGGAGATTGTCATACAAGTGCTAGCTGTGCTCATAAGGCTGTGGCTAATGTTCACAGGGCATCAAAGCAAAACACAAATTTACAAACAAGGCCATTAATTAGTACAGATAAGCCAGTTTTTTGGGGGGTGTAACAGTAAGCAAATGGTTTTAGCTCTCAAAGACCATGATTCTTTTCAAGCATGGAGGAGTAGCAGGCAGGATGGTGGTGACAAAAGTGCTGGTGGGGCTGTTAGTTCTGAGGCCTTAGCATACAAGTAAGCAAAACAGAAAAAATAGAATTGTAGAATCCTTAGAGTTGGAAGGGACCTTTAAAGTTCACCTAGTCCAACTCCCCTGCAACGAACAGGGACATGCACAGCTAAATCAGGTTGCCCAGGGCTTGATCCAGCCTTGCCTTGAAAGTCTCCAGGGATGGGGCATCAACCACATCTCTAGGCAACCTGTTGCAGTGCCTCATCACCCTCACTGTAAAAGACTTTTTCCTTATATCCAACCTAAATCTACCCTCTTTAAGCTTGAAGCCATTTCCCCTTGTTCTATCACCACTGACCCTTGCTAAAGAGTCTGTCCCCTTCTTTCCTGTAGCTCCCCTTTAGATATTGAAAGGCCACTATCAGATCACCTCAGAGCTTTCTCTTCTCCAGGCTGAACAGCCCCAGCTCTCTCAGCCTGTCCTCATAGGAAAGGTGTTCCATCCCTTGGATCATTTTTGTGGCCCTCCTCTGGACACGCTCCAACAGGTCTAAGTTTCCCCTGTACTGAGGACTCCACATCTGGACGCAGTACTCCAGGTGAGGCCTCACCAGTGCAGAGTAGAGAGGCAGGATCACCTCCCTCAACTTGCTGGCCACACTTCTTTTGATGCAGCCCAGGACTGCTAATTAGAAAAACTAAACAAATTTTGTGTCACTGCAAGTGTCTTTTTGACAAGGGGTTACAGGGACTACCACAAGGATCCTTAAATGCAAACTGTTTTTCTGAATGTGACGGGCCAGTGAACTCATCTCCCATGAAGCTAGAAGATGACCCTCTTGAGGGATCTTCCTGGTTACTGCAGTCTCCTGTAGAGCAAGCAGCTGTCAAAAACAATGAATATGTTTCCCTGGGGAGGCTGCCTGTTGGAATCCCAAGTCCTGAGGGGGCCCTGGGCAGCCTGGTCTAGTATTAAATGTGGAGGTTGGTGGCCCTGCCTGTGGCGGGGGGGTTGGAGATTCATGATCCTTGAGGTCCCTTCCAACCCAGGCCATTCTGGGATTCTGTGATTTGAAAGCCCAGCTTTACCACCACCCTCAAGTGTAGCAGGGGCGGTGAAAGAAGCACCAGTCCACTTCATGGCTTCTGTAGAGCATGATAGTCAGTGGGACAGGCCAAATCAGAGGTTCAGAGCTAGGCAACATGTAGTAGAATATGGGTTTGTTAATTTAGATCAGGTATTGCTAAATGAAACTTGTGAAACATTTGTTTGGGACGTAGAGCAAATTTTTGATCACTTATGGCACCTGTTTGAAACCTGATGATTACACTCAGCTCTGTCTTGAAACTGCCAGCATCCATGACTCTGTATTCTCCTGCTATTAATCAAAACAATATGGACACTGCAAAAATTTTAGACTGTGTCAGGACTCCCCTGAAAAGTAAGAAAGAACTGCATTTTAATCAGTCCTTCTGCCTGGCTGTCATTATTGTGAAAGCTGCTGAGATTGTGGTATGCAGAACCCAGTCCAAAATTATAGACAAAAGGAGACATGTTTCACTAGATCAGGTTGCTCAAAGTCCCATTCAAACCGACTTTGACCACATCCAGGGATGGGAAGCCACAATTTCTCTGGTTAACCTGTTCCAATGTCTATCCACTCTCAGTAAAGAATTTCTTCCTAATGTCTAATCAAACCTACCCATTTTTTAGTTTAAAACCATTACCCCTTGTCCTACCACTACATGTTCCTGTAAAAAGTCTCTCTCCATCTTTCTTATAAGTCCCCTTTAAGTATTGAAAAGCCATAATAAGGTCTCCCCAGAACCTTCTTTTCTCCAGGCTGAACAACCTCAACTCTCTTAGCCTTTCTGTATAGGAGAGGTGTTCCAGACTTCTTATCATCCTTGTGGCCCTCATCTGGACTCACTCCAACAGGTCCATGTCCTTCTTGTGCTGGGAGCCCCAGAGCTGAAAGCAGTACTCCAGGTGGGGTCTCAAGAGCACAGTAGAGGGGGAGAATCACCTCCCTCAGCCTGCTGGTCACACTTCTTTTGATGCAGCCCAGCACGGAATTGGCTTTCTGGGCTGCAAGTGCACATTGCCAGCTCATGTCTTCATCTATCAATATCTCCAATTCTTTCTCTTCAGGGCTGCTTTTAATCTATTCAACTTCCAGTCTGTACTGATACCAGGGATTACCTCAACCCAGGTGCAGCACCTTGCATTTGGGCTATTTGAACTTCATGAGGTTCATGTGGGCCCTCAAGCCTGTCAGTGTCCCTCTGGATAGCAACCATTCTCTCATCTGCACCACTCAGCTTGGTGTCATCCACAAAATTGTTGATGGTGCACTCAATCCCTCTATCTACATAATTAATGAAGATATTAAATAGTACTGGTCCCAAGATGGACTCACTCGTTGCTGATTTCCACTTGGACATTGAGCCATTGACATTTGGACATGGCCATCCAGCCAATTCCTTATCAATTGAACAGTCCATCCATGAAACCCATATTCCTACAATTTAGAGGCAAGAATGTTGTGGGGGACTGTGGTCTTAGAGAAGTCCAAGTAGATAGCAACCATTGCTCTTTCTTTGTCCACTGTTGCAGTCAGTCCATTGTAGAAGGCCACAAGATTGATCAGGAAGCCCTTAGTGAGTTCATGCTGAGTGTCTCAAATCACCTCACTGTTGTCCATATGCATTAACATGATTTCCAGGATGATTTGTTCCATGATCTTCCTGGGTACAAAGGCAAGGCTGACTGTTCTGTAGTTACCAGGGTCCTTCTTTTTACACTTTTCCACAATGAGTGTGACATTTCCTTTTTTTACAGTCACTAGTGACTTTGCCTGACTAACATACATTTTTAAATATGGTGAAGACTGGCTTAGCAACTGCCTCAGCCAGTTCCCTCAGGACCCTGAGATGCATCTTGTTGGGTCATAGAATGATAGAATCATAGAATGGCTTGGGTTGGAAGGGACCTCAAAGATCAAGCAGTTACAACCCCACTGCCATGGGCAGGGTTGACATCTGCTAGATCAGGCTGCCCAGGGCCCCATACGGCTTGGCCTTGAACACCTCCAGGGATGAGGCATCCACAACTTCTCTGGGCAACCTGATCCAGTGCCTCACCATCCTCTTAGTAAAACATTTCCTCTTAAAATCTAATCTGAGTCTCCCCTCTTTTAGTTTAAGACCATTTGCCCTTGTCCTATCACTATCTGCTTGTGTAAAAAGTCAGTCTCCCTCCTGTTTATAAGCTTCCTTTAAGTACTGGAAGACTGCAATGAGGTCTCCCTGTAGCCTTCTCTTCTACAAACTGAAAAACCTCAGCTGCTTCAGCCTTTTTTCATAGGAGAGGTGCTTCAGCCCTTTGATCATCTTTATGGCCTCCTCTGGACCCGCTCCAACAGTTCCATGTCTTTCTTGTGCTAAGGGTCCCAGACCAGGATGCAATACTCCAGATGGGGCCTTACGAGGGCAGAGTAGAGAGAGACAATCACCTCTCTCGCCCTGCTGACCACCCCTCTTTTGATGCAGCCCAGGATACATTTGGCCTTCTGGGCTGCAAGTGCACACTATTAGCTTGTGTCAAACTTTTCATCCACCAGAACCCCCAAGTCCTTCTCTGCAGGGCTACTCTCAACGAATTCTTCTCCCAGTCTGTACACATATCTGGGATTGCCAAGATCCAAGTGCAACACCTTGCACTTGGCCTTGTTGAATATCATTAAGTTCACTTGGGCTCACTTCTCAAACTTGTCCAGGTCCCTCTGGATGACATCCCTTCCTTCTATTGTATCAACTGCACCACTCAGATTAGTGTCATCAGCAAACTTGCTGACAGTGCACTCAATCTCACTATCTATGTCATTGATAAAGATGTTAAAGAGCATCAGTCCCAAGACGGACCCCTGGGGGATGTTATTCATCACCAGCCTCCACCTGGACATACAGCCATTGACCACAATCCTCTAGCTGCTACTCTCCAGCCAATTCTTTATCCACTGTAGAGTCCACCATTTAAATACATATGTCTCCAATTTAGAGATAAGAATGTAATGTGGGACCACATCAAATGCCTTGCAGAAGTCCAGGAAGATTATATCAGTTGCTCTTTCTTGGTCCACTGATGCAGTCTGTGTGGAAAAATACAGATCACAGCCTGAACAGGTGACAAGCCCATGAGAAAGGTCTCAATGTTAGCTTGGGAGCACAAGCAACCTGCCTCAGTCTGTGTTCCTGCACATAGTCATGCTGGAAAAATTTTGCTCAAATAGGCTTGCTCAATTATCTTTGTCCCAAACAGAGACAGAAGAGAGTCTCCAGCTTTCTTTATTAAAATAAAGGGAGAGACTACTGGGGGCATTTCCTGGTAGGATCTCTTAAAGTATTGGACTTGGCAGGTTGCCTTTTATTCTAACTTCTTGATCACACTGTCCCTTCCTCACTGGCTGAAGTACTCAGAGGTTACAGACTTCCCAGACTACCTAATACACGTTACCCCTTGTATGTGACCTATTAGGCCTGCGCAGTAAGTCCAAAGTTCATAAGTTCAAGTCGTCTATAGACCTTTGTAACTAAAACCTTATTTGGCGAGAGTGTACAGATCGAGTGAAAAGGAATGTGCAAGCTTCTGCACAACAACTTGTGAGCAAGGGCATCTTGTTCACAAGTCTCTGCGTAAATGATTTGATTTGAAAGGGCATCTTCAAGCTGCTTTTATGTCAGTTAGAAGAAACTTGTTCATGTGAAATTGCTCTGCAGCTGTAACTGCTGTAACTAGGTATCTTTGTTTTCTGTGAATGACCTTGCATATCCTGATACACAATGCTTTATTGTCCCCTGCTGTTATATATATGGCCACCGTACTAAGGGGTAGCATGGACGCTCTGCTGGCTGGCCACCCCTGGTAATGAGGACTTCGAGGACACTCTACTGGCCAGCTGCCCCCAGTAATGTGAGTATCTCTCTAATAAACTGATGAATA
Source organism: Pavo muticus (assembly GCA_016647715.1). Classification (NCBI taxonomy): domain Eukaryota; kingdom Metazoa; phylum Chordata; class Aves; order Galliformes; family Phasianidae; genus Pavo; species Pavo muticus. Next base: position 2,218 of record JACDJE010001111.1, on the reverse strand, counting down.
TTAATTTGCCTCCACATAAGGTTTTCTGCGTAAACCTTACGCAGAAGTGCTGGCACGTTTGCATAACAATTGGCATAGCCAGCAGGTCCTGAGGAAAGTATTGCTCCAATGGGGAGGGAATTGATCTGCTGGAGGAAATCCCAAGTCTGCTGGGGGACATCCCAGGGTGTAAACGAAGCTCCATGTGGTATGCAGTCATCCAAGTAATAGAGAAATGGGGACTCCCCTCCCGTGAGAGTATGGGGACACCCTGAAATCGCCAAAGGAATTGTTTGCAATTTTAGTAACAGAAAGGATATCAGCCGAGATGAGAAAGGAAGACACTGAATCGGACTGTGTCTGAGTTCTGAGGCAGGTGATCATGGCTGGGTTCATCTTGAGCTAGCCTCCTCCCCCTTGTTAGAGTTACTGAAAAGCTGTAACATATGCCTACCACGGAAAGGGCAGTGTCACAATTCAATCTGGTTTCCATGACAAGGACTCTATTCTCTATTCGGGCAGCAGTGTCATTTCTTGTCAGTATTCCACATCATAACATCATGTAAAGCAGTGGGTGTTAAAGAGTTAATGTTCTGGTTCTGTGGACTGCCTTTTTTGGGCATTTTGGTTCTCAGAGGGGAGGGAAGAAGTGGCATTCCCCAGAGGACTTCTCACCCAGAGGAAGAAAGGTGGAGCTCCTGGCAGGACACCAGCCCCTCTCCCTCTTGCTTGCTCTCCCAATCCGTGGCGGAGAAGCACGTGGTTGCTCTGCAGTCTACAGATAAGGCCTTGGTTTTGGACACTCTCATTTTGTTTGATTTTGTTGGATTTAGTAAATTAACATTCCTCCTCAGATCGTTGTCGTTGCTCTGAGTTTTTTTAGACCCATCTACTATCTCCCTACCCTTCTCCCCCCTTCTACTCTCCCGAGGTGCGGGCCCGCGAGTGCCCTGCCTCATTAGTCACAGGGCCGGGCCGGATCAGTCTTAAACGGTTAACACTTTTTTTTTCTCCTCTCCTTTGTTTTTTTTCTCTTCAGACCTGTGCCCCTTGTCACGGACACAGATCTAACTCTGTGACAACATAGATGATGACAGGCGGCTTCTCTGACTAATGTAGGCGACCGAGCATGCCTCTGTTTGTGATTGGGCCACCCCTGTCTTAGGAATGTGGGTCAGATCTTTCACCCACCCCTGGATTGGCAAAATTGTTTTAACAATAACTTCTGCAGTCTGAGTTATTGGTTCTACTGCCTGCAGTGCAGAATAGGTAGCCAGTTTTTCAACCATACTGTATCTTTCTTCTGTTCCATGCCAAACTGGCAACCAGAACCCGATTGGGATTTGAACAGAACTCTGGTGCTGCCACAACCCCCAGCCAAACCCTTCTTGAGTTACATACACATCTATCTGGGCTGGAAGAGTTGGATCGAATATAACCAGCACCTGGGCCTGTTTAATGGCTATTTTTGCCTGTTGGAAGGCTTCTTGTTCCATTCTACCCCAATCCCATACTTGGCCTTTTTTTGTTAGTCGATATAGAGGTTTTAGCAGTTGCGCTAAATGGGGTATAAAGGATCACCAGTATCCTAATATACCCAATAACTCCTGCAACTGCTTCGGTTTTGTAGGAACTGGGAACGCTTGGACCTTATCTATGATCACAATGGGAAAGACCTTAGTCTTACCTGACCAGACAGCACCTAGGAATTTAACTGATAGCCCTGGTCCTTGTACTTTCTGTGGGTTTATAGCCCACCCTTTTTCTTGTAAATAGGCAATTAGTGAAGTTACTGCCTTCTCTAATGCCTACATCGGATGTTAACATCAGATCATTGATATAGTGGTACATTTTGATGGTAGACTGTTTGTTCCAATTTGCCAAGTCATGCGCCACCAGATTATGACAAAAGGTAGATGAATGCATGTACCCCTGAGGCAGAGCTTGAAAAGTCCACTGCCTGCCCTCCCATGTGAATGCGAACTGGCCTTGGGATTCCGTAGCAATTGGAATGATGAAAAATGCATTTGCTAGATCCAGAACGCAATGTTATGTTTCTATTTCTCTACTTAATGTATCTATGAGAGAGGCAACGTTGGCAACGTCCCCTTGGTAGGACTTCTAGGTGGGATCCATAGCCCTTGGGCATGTTCTGACTTGCCCACGCCTGCTCATCCTTTGGGTGCCCCTCCCCTATCCTCCCCCCCGCCCCTCCACACACACGTCTGAACTTGTTCTG
>JACDJE010001220.1:0-32303 GCA_016647715.1 Pavo muticus | reverse complement strand
AAGTAGAAGGACTGACACTGTGGATACATCATACCCGCCTGAAGAAAGCACCCAGACCACAGTGGACAGCAGAAGAGGAAGGACCACTGAAAATCTGGATCTGAAAGCATGGATAGGAGTTTTGTAACAGTCAGTGTGATTATAGTAACAGTCACAGGCAGGAAAATAGTTACTTGAGAATGACTGAGAAAATTGGACAGGTTCTCAACTGATCTTGTTGGAAATATACGGCCCTCCGTAGAGGAGAGGGGAGAGTGCCGGTTCATGGGATAGTAGCACTAAATTGGACAATTGCAAATTGGGTGGAACAAGGAAAATGTAAATATGGGATAGAGGATAAGCCACAGAAAGGTCCTAAGTTCAACTTACTAGTTATTAACTCCACTAGATCTATCTTTGTAGATAGGAAAAATGATAGTAAAGGTGGGGTGGGGGTCGGATGGCGAAACTTGACAGGCATAGGGTGTAGTTGGGAATATGGAAACTCTGGGACAGTATCAGGGATCAGCGAAGCAGGAAGGTGGAAGCAAGGTGAGGGGTGTGATCCTAGAACAGATGAGAAGTCACAATGGGTCTCGGATAAAAACATACTTGGAATTGTGGGAATGGGAACATCATTCACCCACCAAGAAAGTATGACCAGGCCATGTAAATTACCTCATGGGTACTGGTGGTTATGTGGGGATGGACAGGAATGGAAAGCATTACCTTTACATTGGACAGGGGCATGCACTGCAGGATACTTGGTACCCCAGACCCCAGTGCATGAAGAGACCCCTCGGGGACTCTTGAGAACCCCCTGGATTCAAACTAAGCACGCATACAACCCCCTAGTTAGGCATAATACGGGATTCCACAGCTTTCTGAGAGCCCTTATCCCATCTCTAGGAGTAGCTCAGCTAGAGAAGGCTATAGTGAATATATCTGCAACTCTAGAAATAGTAGAAAATGCCACAACGGATGCATTACGAGCAATCCAAGAGGAGGTATCCTCCTTATCCAAAGTGGTACTTCAAAANGAAAATGCCACAACGGATGCATTACGAGCAATCCAAGAGGAGGTATCCTCCTTATCCAAAGTGGTACTTCAAAATAGGATGGCACTAGATCTATTAACAGCTAAAGAAGGAGGAGTGTGTACAATAATAAATCAGAGTTGCTGTGCTTACCTAAATAAGGACTTGAGAATTGAAACAGACTTAAGAAAAATTTGGGAGCAAACAAAAGTCCTGCAAGGGACAAGTCACGATAACACCGACTGGGAAATAGACTTATGGGGCTTACTTACTAGCTGATTACCGAATCTAGGATGGCTAAAACAGCTTTTCTTGGCCTGCATCATCCTGGTTCTGTTGGTATGTTTTACCTGTGTGGTAATTAGGTGTTCTTTGTGCCTGTGCCAGAATACTAGGAAGGAGTACGAGGTATGGAAGATACATGAGCTAAGGTAAAAGGTGGAGAGTGGGGCTTATTTCGGGACATGTTGAGAAGGAATAAAATAATCTAGCAGGTAGAAGTCCTGCTAGATTGAAGAAAAGGGGGGAATTGAAAATGGGCCCCACAGTTAGAAGAGGGAAAGGGACTGAAAGGGGTTTCACAGAAACTGGGATAGGGGTAATTAGAAATAGTCTATGTAGAGGGTGTTAGAAGAAGGGGAACTGCAGACACTAAATCTGGGATAATGAGGGAATGAAGGCCATAAAGATAAGGGTTTGAGAACAGCCCGAGGCCGTCTGGCAGTGAGGTGATTAGATGTCCACAAGGCAAGCTGGAACTGGCTTGAGGGCTACCCCCCTCTTCAGGGTCAACAAGTGTACAGAGTTTACAGTGAGGAAGATGATGAACCTTCATCCCACGACCACTAGGAGAAGACCCTCACAACTCACTACGCATGCGTGGGGGGGGGAGGGACCGCATGCTATTGGGCTATCGGGAATGTAATGAATATGTATCCGAATTTCTGGAAACTATTGATTATGTATTAGTTCAGCCTGTATCTGTAGCATGCTTTTGCCTGATGGTGTGCAAGTTTGGTGGAGTTATCCCCCTTGCACCAAGGCGTATGCACATCGCTAATAAACACATACCTGCTCTATATCCTTACAGGCTATGGGGTTTGATTTCCGCACGTCACACCTGCAAGAGAGATAAACTTTCTCAATGAAGCTCTTTGAAAGCAGAGAGAGATTCATTCGAAAAAGCTAAAAAGCTGCCGTTTGCCTGTGTTCTCCACAAAGAATCTAGACGGTTTAATGGGCTGGTTCAGCCCGGTTTCGTGACTACTGGTGCGGAGGGATTTGCGAGTCTGTGCCTCTAGAAAGGAGAAACAGGGGATCTCGAATAATTAAAAACAGCAGCAATAGTATGAGGAGAAACAAACTATTTTACTAAATATGGTATTGGAATGCAAGATAACTCTATAATACAATGTAATTCGAATTGAAGCTAATATATCAAATATAATGAGTGAAAAAGTTTCCGAGAACTGAAGGCTTTAGCATAATGCTGAGGTGAGACTCGCAGCTGGTTCGAGCACCAGGGAGGAGAGCCAACGGAAAAAAGAGACATCAGGTGACCTTGCCAGGGGTTGTATCTCCTCTCTGAACGCAAAGTCTCCCAGGATATGTAATTCTTCTCTTCCGGACAAGTGCCCGGAACTGGAGCATTAACTCTTTAACTCCAACTGCACTACATGATGTTATGATGTGGAATACCGATAACAAAAAATCATAAAAACATGGAACCCCACTACATTTCCTTCCACTCCACTCCACTCCACTCCACTCCACTCCACTCCACTCCACTCCATTTTATTATCCTCTCTCCTCGTATCAACATTTGATTTCATTTCCTTCCAGTCAATTTCATTTTGCTGCACTCCACTCCTCACAATCTCATTTCCCTTCCCTCCACTCCGTTTCCTTTCCCTCCACTCCACTCCATTTCACTCAACTCCAATCAATTTTATTTCCCTCCACTCCACTCCTCACCATTTTATTTCCTTCCACTCCATCCTCGCGTTTCATGTCCCTCCACTCCACTCCATTTCATTTCCCTTCTCTCCACTCCACTCCTTGTCTTTTCCCTCCACTCCACTCCTCCCCGTTTCGTTTCCCTCTGCTCCACTCCAGTCTATTTCATTTCCCTCCAGTCCACTCCTATCCTCTCCATTTAATTTCCTTCCTCTCCATTCCATTTTATTTCCCTCCACTCCACTCCGAATCAGTTCCCTCCTGTCCAAACAACTCAATTTCCTTCCACTCCACTCAATTTCATTTCCCTCCCCTCCACTCAACAACATTTCATTTCCCTCCACTCTGCTCTTTTTCGTTTCCCTCACCTCCACGTCATTTCATTTCTCTCCTCTTATCTCCTCTCTACTCCATTTTTCTCCTCCCCAATCCATTTTGTTTCCCTCCACTTCACTCTATTTCATTTCTTTCATCTACATTCCATTTCATTTACCTTCTTGCCGCTCCACTTCATTTCATTTCCCTCCTATCATCTCCTGTCTATTCCATTTAATTCCACTCCACTCCACTGCATTTTACTCCACTCCACTCAATTTTATTTCTGTCCACTCCACTTATCACCTTTCCTGTTTATATGCTCCCTTCAAGTACTGGAAGGCCACAGTGAGGTCTCCCCGGAGCCTTCTCTTCTCCAAGCTGAACAATCCCAGTTCCCTCAACCTTTCCTCATAGGAGAGGTGCTCCTGCTAACCAGCACAGCCAACTTGATCCCGAGAAGATTTGTGGCCCTTCTAGTCAGTCAGCTCCCATCCGACAGCAGCATTTCCACTTTCTCAAGGCTGCGTCCCAAGCAATCTTACCCAAAGCCCTGAGTGCGACACCATTCTCAAAGCCATTCATTCAGTGTGTCCACCCTCCTCCTTTTGTGCGGGTCTCAGTCACTTACTGAGAGGACAGAGGAGAACAGAACTTGTGCTCCCGATCCCTTCAGATGTCTTCCCAGAGCCCTGAAGTCCCTTTTGATCGCCCAAGAACTACTTTTGCCTACGTCTTCATTTCCAATGTGGAAAACCAGTAATGGATAATAATCGGAGGGCTTAACCATGCGCGTGATGTTCCTAGCACCATCTCTCACCCAGGCACCAGGCAGGCAACACGCCTCCCAGTGGGAGGGATCCAATCCACTCCATGTCATTTCCCTCCACTTCACTCCATGTCATTTCCCTCCACTCCACTCCATCTCATTTCCCTCAACTCCACTCCTCTCCATGTCATTTCCCTCCACTCCACTCCATTTCATTTCTTTCCACTCCACTCTTAACCGTTTTACTTCCCTACACTCCACTCTGTTTCATTTCTTTCATCTACACTCCATTTCATTTCCCTCCTCTCCACTCCAGTCCACTCCATTTCTTTCCACTCCACTCCATTTCATTTCCCTCCTCTCTACTCCACCCCATTTCTCTCAACTCCACTTCTCTCCATGTCGTATCCTTCCACTCCACTCCATATCATTTCCCTCAACTCCACTCCATTTCATTTAATTTCCATTCTCTCCACTACTCACCATTTAATTTCCATCCAATCCACTCCTTTTCATTTCCCTACGCTCCACTTTCCAACATTTCATTTCCGTCCAGTCCACTCCATTTCTTTTCTCTTAACTCCACTCCTCACCATTTCATTTCCCGCCACTCCACTCCACTCCACTCCTCTCCATTTCTGTCATCTCCACTGTTCTCCTCTCTATTTCATTTCCCACTTCTCCACTCCATTTTTCTCTACTCCATTCCACTCCACTCCATTTCCTTCCACTCCACTCCATTTCATTCCCTTCCACTCCGCTCCGTCTCGTTTCCCTCACCTCCACGCTATTTTATTTCCCTCCCCTCTGCTCCTGTTACACCATTTTTCACCACTCCAATCCTTTTCATTTTCCACCACTCCACTCTATTTCCCTCCACTGTAGTCCATCACATTTCCTTTCACTCCACTCCTGTCATGGTTTTATGATTTTTGGCTATCGGTATTCCACATCATAACATCATGTAGTGCAATGGCAGTTAAAGAGTTAATGCTCCAGTTCCAGGCACCTCTCTGAAGAGAAGAAGAACTACATACCCCAGGGGGCTTTGCTTTCAGAGAGGAGATATAACTCCTGGCATGGTCACCTGATGTCCCTTTTTTTCTTCGTCTCTCCTCCCTGCTCCTTGACCCGACTGCACGTCTCACCTTAGCATTATGGTGAGGCCTTTCCACCTTCCGGACACTCTCTCGTTATATTTGATTTATTAGTTTCAGTTCTAATTGTATTGCATTATAGTGTGTTATCTTGCATTCCGAAACCATATTTAGTAAATTAGTTTGTTACTCCTCAGGTCGTTGCCGCGGTTTTTAATTATTCGGGGTCCCCTGTTTACCCTTTCTTGAGGCGCAGATCTGCAAACCCCTCCACCCCGCTAGTGATGGAACTGGGCCGAACCAGCCCGTAAACCGTCGAGAACTATGTTTCGTTTTGCTCACCTCCAAGCCATTACATTCCCCTCCTCTCCACTCTTCTCTACTCCATTTTTCTCCACTCCAATCCATTTCATTTTCCTCCACTCCACTCCATTTCATTTCCCTCCACTCAACTCTACCCAATTTCAGTTCACTCCACTCCATTTCATTTTCTTCCAGTTTGCACCATTTTGTTTCCCTCACCTTCACGCCATTTCATTTCCTTCCTCTCCACTCTTCTCTCCTCTTTTTTTCTCCACTCCAATCCATTTCATTTTCCTCCACTCCACTCCATTTCCCTCCACTCCAATCAATTTCCTTTCCCTCTGACATGTGGAAATCAAACCCTATAGAATGAAAAAGGATATTGAGCAGGTATGTTTATTAGCGATGTGCATACACCCTGATTTAAGTGGGATAGCTCCAGCTAACTTACACACCGTCAGGAGAAAGCGTGCTACAGCTATAGGCTAAACTAATACATAATCCATTGTTTCCAGGAATTCAGATACATATTCATTACATTCCCGAGTACCCATTAGCATGCGGTCCCTCCCCCCCTTGTGTGTTCATAGTGAGTCGTGAGGGTCTTTTCCTGGTGGTCGTGAGATGAAGGCTCATCGTTTTCCTTGCGAAGGCTTGTAGTCTTCCTCGCTGTAAGCTTCTGACCCTGCACCCTTGGGCACCCCCCAAGCCAGTTTCAGCTTGCCCTGTGGACTTCTAATCACCTCACTGCCAGAAAAGTTGTTTTAACCACCCTAAATTTGGTAACCAACTAGCAAGTAAGCCCCATAAATCTGCTTCCCAGTTGCTGTTATCTTTCCTTGTCTAGTGCAGGATCTTTGTTCCCAAATTTTCCTTAAATCTGTCTCAATCCTCCAGTCCTCGTTTATGTAAGCACAACAACTCTGATTTATTATAGTACACACCCCTCCTTCTTTAGCCGTTAATAAGGCTAGTACCATTTTATTTTGAAACACCACTATAGATAAAGAGGATACTTCCTCTTGGATTGCTTGTAGGGCATCTGTTGTAGCATTCTCAATTATTTCTAAAGTTGCAGAAATGTTCACCATAGCCCTTTCTAGCTGTAACTGGGATAAGGGCTCTCACAAAGCTATGGTATCCTGTATTATACCTTACCAATGGGTTATTTACCCTTTTAACCCTCCTTGGATTTTGATGCTGGCTCCACATAGTTCTCACTATGCCTGGTGGGAGTTCTTTTGGATGGACGCTCATAGGAGGTGCTAAATATCCTCCTATACAATGTCCTTTCCAATTTATTGGTACTGATTTTCGAGCTCTCCCATCTCCGCACAGACACCAGAAACCTTTACCCAAACGACACCTGCTCATTATATTACTTCCATTATCATATTCCTGCCCACTAATGAGAGTGTTACTACTTTCCTTAATAGTGGCCACTGTTAAATATGGAAATGTAAGGTTGATCCAAATAGAAGGGAGAAGAGTCACAATCATACATTTAACAATAACAAATAAATACAACATTACCACCCACAACAACACAAAGCATAGTACTATTGCAACCAAAATACAAAATGTAACAGCACACAATATCAACTTGCCACAGACACCACCCCGTGTACATTGAGGTAAAGCAGATTAGTAACCAACTCATCTTTTCTTTATGAGTTTAACTTTCGATGGTGCACTTCACTTGACAGACCAAGTAGTTCCTCAGCATCTTGGAATAACCTCCTGTAACAATACTATAGTTACCCCATGTGCCTTATTAGTTCTACAAGGGAATGCCTCCGGCCACCCTAAAAAGGTATCAGTTAGTACCAACATACAGCGATACCTCCCTTTTCTTGGGAGTTCTGAGAAATCAATTTGTCATTGTTGCCCTGTAAGGTTCTCTTTCCCTATAGGCCCACTTGTACCCTGTTCCTGGTACTAGGATACTTTGTAGTGTCTATTCGCCTAATATATTTTCTTATCTTCCCTTAGAACCAATTTCCATAAAATACTAAAGGGCATAGCAATGTGTCCATCTGGGCGTGCACCCATCTGTCAGCTTGCTCTCTTCCCTTCTAAATCATTAATTAGACTCTGTCTTGCTCCAATTTATAGGAGGGAGAGGAGGTTCTTTGATATATGTATACCCGGCGTGAGATTAAGAAACAACGGTTCAAATGTTGGTCTGACCAGTTTATTACAAATCTTAATCAGGGCGATGGGGAAGGGGAGGACGGACACTATTATCTTTTAGGGTGGTGGGAAAGGGAATGCGGGTGATAGAAAAGATGGGAAAGAAGTCAGAATTGTGTAAAGCAGGGATAGTTATCACCAGGATCCATCAGCGTCCCGCTGTACGCCTTTCTGATAGTCTGAGGCAAAAGCACAGGGGGAGAGCAGCAGCAGTGTGGCCAGTCTTAGGCAGCAAGAAGGTGCAGGTACCGGGTAGGTCCAAGAAGAAGCCGCAGGGTAAGTCCGGGAGGAAGCAGCAGGTCTCCGGTATCAGGCCCAGGAGCATGCAGGCATTCCGTAGTGAGGAATCTGAAGACAAACACCTTACTTCTTTGTGGGAGAGCATCAGCAGCATGGCCGGCCTATTGGAAGCAAGCAGGTAGAGCGCAGAGCAAGTCCAGGATGGAAAGAGGCAGGTCGAGAGGCTTCTCATGTCAGAAAACCCTCTTGTTCTTCTTCACGAGCAATCTGTTGTCAGAAACCTCTATCTCATGGTTGTTTGTCCCTTTTCTATCCTTCTTCTTCTGCCTACGTGACATCCCTGGGTGCTTGGGTAAGAGTCATGTGAGTACCCCCTGAGATGGCCATCTTCCTCGAGATAAGTCCACACAAAAGATTGCTTCCCGGCCATTAATCTGTGGCTTATCTCTCTCTCGTTGCCCCTGGCCTTGTCCATCTGTGCCCCTCAGACAAAGGATTTCACAGCCCCTGCCCAGGACCTGTCCATCAGTGTTCTCCAGACAAAGGATTTCTCAGCCTTTGCCCAGGACTTGTCTGGACTTGTTCCACAGCAAGCTTTGAGGCAATGGCATAAAAGAATAATCTCTTAAAGATTCCTATCCTCTTTAGAATATTTTACAGGTTCTGACTCAGGTTCAGAGATTTTAAGTTTACGGTCTGGAATTAAAGCCTTGTTCGACTACCTGTTCTGCCACCTGATCCATCATCTTTTTTTCCAGTTTCCTGTACAGTGTTACCTTTCTGATGTCCTTTACAATATATAATAGCCACACTCTTTGGTATATTTACATNCTTCATTCCTCTCCATTTCATTTCCCTCAACTCTACTCCACTTCATTTCACTTACCGCCACTGCACTTTAAATCTTCATTTTGCTCTACTCCATTCGATTTGATTTCTCTCACCTCAACTCCACTCCACTTCCTTCCACTCCACTCTATTTAATTTCCCACCACTCCACTCCTCGCAATTTCATCTCTCCCCTCCACTCCATTTCTTTTCGCTGCACTCCACTCCTCACTATTTGATTTCCCTCAACTTTTCCTCATTTCATTGCACTCAACTCCACTCCTTACCATTTCACTTTTGTCCACTCCACACCATTTCATTTCCCTCCACTCACCCAAACTCCACTCCACTCAGTTTCCCTCACATCCACTCCTCCCAATGTTATTTCCCTCCACTCCACTCGATTTCCTTTCCCAAGACACTCCAGTAAATTACATTTCCCTCCTCTCCACTCTAGTCTACTCCATTTCCTTCCAGTCCACTCCATTTCATTTCCCTCCACTCTATTCCACTCCTTTTCATTTTCCACCAATTGTCACGGAATTTTCTCGATCAATCTAAGCCCGTGACAGGGGGGCAGTTGGCCCATGGGCCCCCTGGCCCAAAAAATGGAAAGGGAAAAAGGGAAGGCTAGGGAAATGGGTGCTGGGCTCAAAAAATACATCAGAACAGCGGCAACGATCTAAGGAGGACAACTTATTTTACTAACTATGATATCAGAATACAAGATAACACAATATAATACAAACTAATTGAAATTGAGGCTAATAAATCAAATAAAATAAGAGAGAGAGTTTTCCAAAACCAAGAAAGAAGCCTACTTTGAATTGCAGGCGCATGGCTTGGAAGAACATCCACACCCTCTGCCAGGCAGTGAGCGAGAGAGAAACCAGCTCCCGTCCGAGAGCGAGATCCCGTGATTTCCATGACGTATCTTCCTCTCTGACAGTGAGGTCCCCTGGGACATGTAGTTCTTCTTCTCTACTGAGAACCATGTATCTGGAAAGCTGTCAGTTCACGGAACTGGAGTATTAACTCTTTAATTACCTGTGCCCCACGTGAAGTCATGATGGGGAATACCAATAGCAAAATTACAAAACCATGACATTCCACCCCTTATTCTACATCACTACATCATGATCAATATATATCACAGAATCACAGAATCACAGAATCGTAGGGGTTGGAAGGGACCTCCAGTTATCATCCAGTCCAACCCTCCTTCCAAAGCAGGCTCCCTACACCAGGTCACACAGGTGGGCATCCAGGCACGTCTTGAATATCTCTAGAGAAGGAGACTCCTCAGCCTCCCTGGGAAGCCTGTTCCAGTGCTCTGTCACCCTCACCGTAAAGAAGTTCTTGCACACATTTGTGCGGAACTTCCTATGCTCTAGTTTCTGGCTGTTTCTCCTTGTCCTGTCTCCACACACCGCTGAAAAGAGTCTGGCATCGCCTCTTTGCCCCCCACACCTTAGATATTTATAGACCTGGATCAGGTCCCCTCTCAGTCTTCTTTTCTCAAGGCTAAACAGATCCAGTTCACTTAGCCTTTCTTCATAGGGGAGATGCTCCAGGCCCTTCACCATCNTCCCTCCACTCTATTCCACTCCATTTCATTTTGCTCCACTATACTACACTCCATTTCATTTCCATCCACTCCACTCCTCTGCATTTCATTTCCCTCATCTCCACTGCACTCCTCTCCATTTCATTTCCCTCCATACCTCTCCATTTTTCTCCAAACCACTCCACCAAACTCAATTTTCTTCCACTGCACTCCATTTCATTTCCCTACACTCCACTCCATTTCATTTCCTTCCACTCCGCTATGTTCCGTTTCATTCACCTCCACGCCATGTCATTTCCCTCCTCTCCACTCCTCTTACTCCAAATTTCTCCACTCACTTCAATTTCATTTTCCACCACTCCACTCAATTTCCCTCCACTCCACTCCATTACATTTCCTTCCACTCCACTCTGTTTCCTTTGTCTCACCTCCACGCCATTTCGTTACTTTCCACTCCACTCTTCTCTGCTCCATTTCTCCATTTCCCTCCAGTCTGCTTATCACCATTTCATTTCCCTCCACTCCACTCCACTCCATTTCCCTCAACTCTACTCTGCTCCTTGTTGTTTCCCTCCACTCCACTCCATTTCATTTAATTTCCTTTCAGATCACTCCTCACCATTACATTTCCATCAAATTCACTCCTTTTCATTTCTCTACACTCCAGTTCCCACAATTTAATTTCTGTCCAGTCCATTCCATTTCATTTCCTTGCACTCCATTTCATTTCCCTCACCTCCACACCATTTCATTGCACTCTTCTCCACCCCTCTCAATTCCATTTTTCTCCACTCCAATCCGTTTCATTTTATTCCACTCCACTCCAGTTCCCTCCAATCCACTCCAGTTCATTTCCCTCAACATCACTCCACTGCACTCCCTTTCATTTCTCTCATCTCAACTCCACTCAATTTCTTTTCTTACTACTGCACTCCTCTCCATTTCCTTCCACTCCATTTCATTTCCCTCCACTACTCTTCAATTCATTTCCCACAACTCCACTCCTGACCATTTTATTTCCCTACACTCCAGTCTACTTCATTTCTTTTATCTACGCTCCATTTCATCTCCCTCCACTCCTCTCCACTCCATTTCATTTCCCTCGACTCAACATTTCTCCATTTCCCTCCACTGCACACCGCTCCATTTCTTTTTTTGCTTCACAGAACCCCTCTCCATTTCATTTTAGTCCATTCCATTTCCCTCCACTGCACTCCATTCTATTTCATTTCGCTCCACTGCATTCCTCTCCATTTCCATTCACTCCACTCAGTTTCCCATCACTCCAGTCCAATTCCCTTCACTCCACTCCTTTTCATTTTGCTCCACTATTTCATTTCCCTCAACTCCATTCCTTTTAATTTCCCCCCACTCCACTCCTCACCATTTCCCTCCATTCCACTTGGTTTCATTTTATTCCACTCCACTCTGTTTCTTTTCCCTTTTTTCAACTTCAATCCATTTAATTTTACTCCACTCTGCTTCACGCCATTTAATTTCCTTCCATTCCATTTTTCACAATTACATTTCCTTCCACTCCACTCCATTTCATTTCCCTCCACTCCTGTTCATTTCCCACCGCTCAATTCCACACCATTCCATTTCGCTCCACTCCTCTCAATTTCATTTCCCTCCCCTCCACTGCGCTCCATTTTATTTCCCACCTCTGCATTTCCATCCACTACACTCCATCTCATGTCCCTCCAATCAACTCCACTCCATTTCCTTCCACGCCACTCTATTTCCTTTCCCCGTACTCCCCTCCACTCCATTTCTTATCCCTCCACTCCATTCCTCTCTATTTCCTTCCACATCACACCTTTTAATTTTTCCTTTCTCCCCTCCATTTCTTTTCTCTCCACTGCCCTCCACACCATTTCATTTCCCTCCACTCTGCTCCATTTTATTTCCCTCCGCTTCACTCCTCATCTTTTAATTTTGCTCCACTCCTTTTCATTTCCCTCCAGTCCAAATCACTCTATTTCATTTCTCACCTCTCCTCTCCATTCTACTGCATTTCCCTCCACTCCACTTCATTTCCCTCATCTCTACTCCACTCCACTCCACTCCACTCCACTCAACACCACTCCACTCCACTCGATTTACTTCCAGTCCACTCCATTTCATTTCCCCCTACTGCACTGTTTCATTTCACACCGCTTCTCTCCATTTCATTTTGCGAATCCGCACCTCCGAAAAGGGGAAACAGGGGATCCCAAATAGTTAAAAACAGCGGCAACCGTCTGAGGAGAAACAAACTAATTTACTAAATATCCTATCGGAATGCAAGACAACACACTATAATACAATATAATTAGAATTGAAATTAGTAAATCACATATAATGAGAGAAAAAGTGTCTGAGAACTGAAGGCCTCACCATAACGCTGAGGTGAGACGCGCAGTCGGGTGGAGCAGAAGGGAGGAGATCCAAAGGAAAAAAGGGACATCAGGTGACCTTGCCAGGGGTTATATCTCCTCTCAGANTTTCAGATGGTACTACGAGCATGTAGCATCCCAAATACATAATTAGCATCTGTCCATATATTTAAGGCTCTTGTCAAGGTGGTTATTTCTGCCTTCTGAGGGAAAGTCCCCACAGGTAATGGTTGTGCTTTGATTACCTTGTCGGTAGCAGTCACTGCATATCCTGTCCTATGGTTTCCTTGTCTCACAAAACTGCTACCATCGGTAAACCAGGTGTCTTCTGCATCTTCTAAGGTTTCGTCCTTCAGGTCCAACCAGCTGGAATATACAGCTTCAGTTGTCTCAAGGCAGTCATGATACACTGGTATACTGGTTCTCCAGGAGTTCCACTAAGGAAAGATACTGGGTTGACAATATTAGTTACAATTATTTCTACATCCTCCTGCTCTACCAGGATGGCCTGGTATTTCAGCAACCTTTGGGGTGAGAGCCAATGCCCCCCCTTTTACCTCCAAAGTGGTAGATACTGTATGAGATATTAAAATTGTTATTCTTTGGCCCAGCATAAAATTACGGGCTTCTTGAATATTGAGCACTAGTGCAGCCACCGCCCTCAGGCACCCTGGCCATCCTTTATTCACTTCATCAGGCTGTTTGCAGAAGTATGCCACTGCCCTTCGATAGGGTCCAAGGTTCTGGACAAGGATTCCCAGGGCTATTCCCTGTTTTTTTTTTCAGCTGAGGAAATGCCCTCCTTGCCTCCTCATTTCATATAATTTTTTGGATATGATTTAAAGGGGCTTTACCAACAGTCTGTAGCTGTGCATCCACAGTCAGCACCATCCTGTCATTCCTAGGAACATACGGAGTTCCTTGGCAGTTTGCAGCTCAGGGGTTTGGCAGATGGCTTCTTTCCTGGCAGTCCTTAAGGTTCGAAGTCCAGCTGTAATCTCATATCCCAAAAACATCACTTGCTGCTGAGTTATTTGCGTTAAACCAAGAAATTCAGCAAACTCACAGTCCATTGCACACAGTCCTCTTTTGTTTCTGTGGCATCCATGTACTGCAGTAAAGTTCCACCCTGGGATGGAGGAATCCAAGTCTCAGGCTTACAAGCTGACCAGTTCTCAAAAATCATTGAGCTGTTCTCACAACCCTGGGTAACACTGTCCAGGTTAACTGAGTCTTTTTCTCCCCTTATTAGGGTTTTCCTATTCAAAGGTAAATAACCTTAGGCTTCCTTTGGCCAAACCAGGCAGGAAAGGCATCCTTCAAATCCAGAAGGTAAACTCCACCTACTCATGCCTTAACTTGGTTAATAAAGTGTATGGATTTGCCACCAATGAGTGTATGCATTCAACAATTCTACTACTTGCCCTCAAATCTTGTACCAAACTATAGCACTTGCTTTCCAATTTTTCATCGGCAAGATTGGATTGTAACGGTTTTGTGATTTTTGGTTTTCAGTATTCCACATCATAACATCATGTAGTGCACTGGGAGTTGAAGTGTTAACACTCTATCCAGATACCTGTCCCTACACATCACGGAGGGACGGGCTTAGGGTGGTCTCTTTCTTCTTCCCGACCAGCGAAGAGGGAAGTGCTCCGATAACTCTCTCTCTCCACTTTGTTTGATTTATCCGTCTTAATTAGATTGTATTATGTTATAGACAGTAAAATAAGTTTACCTCCCTAGAGGTCTGTTTGTTTTCTTTCCTTTCCCTTTCCCTTCCCGTTTTCGGGGGGGGGGGCTGGGAAGGGGGGGTCCTTGGGCCCACTGTCCCTGTCACGGGCATAGACTGGTCCAGATAACCCCGTGACAGTATTGTATTTGGATTCACATTCAATTGGTAATCCAAACTCCAAAAAGCTAACTATTACTTCTTTTATCCTTCTACAGTCACATATCCTCAAAGGGCTCTGCTTTACCCTTACTTGGCTAGCTCTTGCTTTTAACTTAACTTCTATTTAGGGCTGCAGTTTTGGCTCTGCCTGGTATCCCTTATACCCACAGTCCTAAGCGTATCTTATTTAAGATTTCTCTAACTTCTGGGGGTACAACCTTGTTTTTTTCCACTTTGTGTTAAAGCCAGACTTACAAATTTCAATCGGTTAATATTGTTTGACCCTTAGCTTTAGTTTTATTAAATTTCTTGCCAGAGTAACCTGGCATGTACAAGAATTTATGTCCCAAAAAGTAAGCCTTTTCTTGTTGGGCAGTAGCTCTGACTACTGCTACAAAATCATCTACGGGTAGTAAGAGGCACCCGTATCCACCAGAAAATAAACCTCTTTATCCTGCTCCCCTAGCTGCAATTTAACCAGTGGATCTGCTAGGATAAACTTCCCAGGTTCCCATCCTTCAGCTTTTGCACTCAGAGACGGTTCCCTCTCACTTAGCTTGGTAGGATTTATCAACCAATGTTTCTTTTCCTGCAGTTTGCACTCTGCTTTCGGTCTAGCGGGAGTGGAACCTTCTCTGGGCTCTTCCAGACTCCCCCCCCCAACCTTTTTCTGAGGGGACCTCTGAGTCCTACGGCCCTACTCTAGCGCCGCAACAGAAACAGCTTCTGCTATTCCCAATTTCCTTACTATCTCTGTTTCTCAATCAGTTTTTTTTCTTCATATCGCTCACCTCTTTTCTGTCCTGTCGTGGGATAAAGGCTCATTGTCCTCGCGAAGGCTTGTAGTCTTCCTCACTGTAAGCTTCTGACCCTGCACCCTTGGGCACCCCCCAAGCCAGTTTCAGCTTGCCCTGTGGACTTCTAATCACCTCACTGCCAGATGTCCTCAGGCTGTTCTCAAACTCTTATCTTTATGGCCTTCATCCCCCTCATTATCCCAGACCCAGTGTCTGCAATCCCCATTCTTCTAACAACCTCTACATAAACTATCTCTATCTATCCCTATCCCAGTTTCTGTGAAGCCCCTTTCTCTCCCTTACTGTGGGGCCCTTCTTTCTTCTTTCATCTCCACTTCACTCCACTGCACTCCCTTTCATTTTCCCCCACTCGACTCCACTCCGTTTCTTTTCCCTCCACTGCACTCCTCTCCTGTGGCAAGAGTGCTCTGCGCTCCCTTGCTGTTGCGGCGAGAGAGGCGCAGACTCCCTTGCTGGTGCAGAATGATGGACTTTTATTGTAGGTGCTTAGAACCTTTTATACCTGTGCAACAACAACTGGTTACACGTAGGAGCCAGGCGCCTTGCGTGTGTTTACGTCTGGCTCAAGTTACTGCTGAGCTTTTTTACTCATTAGCAAGATAATGACTTTCTATCCCACACTCTCCATTTCCTTCCACTCCACTCCATTTCATTTCCCTCCACTCCACTCCTCACCACTACATTTCCCTCCACTCCACTCCATTTCATTTTGCTCTACTTAACTCCTAACAATTTTATTCCCCTACACTCCACGCTATTTCATTTCTTTCATCTACACTCCATTCCATTTCCCTCCACTCCACTCCATTCCATTTCATTTCCCTCCTCTCCACTCCAGTCTACTCCATTTCCTTCCACTCCATTTAACTGTACTCCATGCAGTTTTATTTCCCTTCACTCAATGCCTCACCATTTAATTTCCCTCCGCTCCACTTATCACCATTTCATTTCCCACCGCTACACTCCATTTCCCTCAGCTCCACACCTCTCCATGTAATTTCCCTCCAGTCTACTCCATTTCATTTCCATCCATTCTTTTCCACTTCATTTGATTTCCTTCAACTGCACACCACTCCATTTAATTTCCTTTCACTCCACTCCTTACCATTACATTTCCATCCAATCCACTCCTGTCATGGTTTTGTATTTTTGCTATTGGTATTCCACATCTTAACATCATGCAAAGCACGGGTAATTAAAGAGTTAATATTCCAGTTCTGTGAACTGACAGCTTTCCAGATACCTGGTTCTCAGTAGAGAAGAAGAACTACATGTCCCTGGGGACCTCACCATCTGAGAGGAAGATACATCACGGAAGTCACGGGATCTCGCTCTCGGATGGGATCTGGTGGCTGTCTCGCTCACTGGCTGGCAGAGGGTGTGGGTGTGCCTCCAAGCCGTGAGCCTTCAGTNGTGCAAGACTCTACACTTGCTTTTGTTAAACCTCATCTGGTTTCTTACCGCCCAGCTCTCCAGCCTGTCCAGGTCTCACTGAATGGCAGCACAGCCTTCAGGCGTGTCAGCCAATCCTCCCAACTTCGTATCATCAGCAAACTTGCTGAGGGTGGCCACTATCCCCTCATCAAGGTCATTGATGAATATGTTGAACAAGACTAGATGTAATAATTCTATGTATATTCTATATACATAGAAATACTGACTGCACTCCCCCAACGTCAAATTCCCTTGTGGTACACACTGAACATCCCCATCTTTCTGCATCACCCACCAAGTGGACCCAGGTCCCTAGGCAAAAACATTACCATGGAGAGGTTTGCCCTTTCCAGAGGCTGGAAGGACAAAAACTGCTTTTCCCTCCCAACATGCTCTTTACATGAACTACAGGGACTTTATCTCCCTCTACAGTATGTAGGGAGCTGGACTGGGTAGGACCATCGCGATTGATAGATCCTCTGGTATTGACCAACCAGGTGGCTTCTGCCAAGTGCTTCTCCCAGTGCTTAAATGTTCCGCCACCCATTGCTTTCCGCATAGTTTTTAACTACCCATTGTATCATTCAGTTTTACCAGAAGCTGGTGCATGATAGGGGATATGATAAATCCACTCAATGCCATGATCTTTGGCCCAAGTATTTACAAGAGAATTTTTGAAATGAGTCCCATTATCTGACTCAATTCTTTCTGGGGTGCCATGTCGCCACAGGACTTGTTTCTCCAGACCTAAAATGGTGTTTTGGGTGGTAGCATGGGGTATTGCATGTGTTTCAAGCCTCCAGTTCAGCACTGGCAGTCGAGGTGCTAGAAGGAGCTGTGTTTCAGTACCGATTACTTCGGAAGGAGCCCGAACCCCCTCATACGCAGCTAAGATCACCTTTTGAGTTGGAGTGTAGCAGTCTTCAGATCCCCTGTACGCTCGACTATAGAATCCTGGGGGTCAGCCTCGGATCTCTCCTGAGGCTCTTTTCCACAAACTCCAAGTGGGACCTTTCTCTCCAGCAGCAGTGTAGTGGATGTTCTTTACATCTTGTCCCGTCCGTACTGGCCCCAGGGCCACTGCACGGGCTATCTCCTGTTTAATCTGTTCAAAAGCCTGCTGCTGCTCAGGACCCCACACAAAATCATTCTTCTGATAAAGGGGGCTTACAATGAGGTTATAGTTTGGAACATGCATTCTCCAGAAGCCCCCTATGCCCAGACAAGATTGTGTCTGTTTCTTATATGTGGTTGAAGACATGGCAGTAATTTTGTTGATCACATCGTTTGGGATATGATGACGTCCATCTTGCCACTTTATACCTAGGAATTGATTTTCCTGGGCAGGTCCTTTCACTTTGCTTCGCTTAATAGCGAAACCATCTTGCAGAAGAATTTGGACTATTTGCTCTCCTTTCTCAGAAACTTCCCTTGCTGTGTTGCCCCACACAATATCATCAATGTACTGCAGGTGCTCAGGTGCACTGCTCTGTTCCAATACAGTTTGGATCAACCCATGGCAAATGGTCGGGCTGTGTTTCCACCCCTGGGGCAAACGGTTCCAAGTATACTGAACGTCCCTCCAGGTGAAAGCAAACTGTGGCCTACATTCTGTGGCCAAAGGAATGGAAAAGAAGGCATTAGCAATGTCAATGGTGGCATACCACTTGGCTGCTTTTGACTCCAGTTCATATTGGAGTTCTAACATGTCCACTACAAAAGCACTCAGTGGGGGTGTGACTTCATTCAGGCCATGGTAGTCTATCATCAGCCTGCATTCTCCACTAGCTTTACATACTCACTGTATGGGACTATTAAAAGGTGAGTGAGTTTTGCTGATCACTCCCTGACTCTCTAGTATGAATCAACTTATGAATGGGGATCAAGGAATCCCTGTTGGAGACACCTCCAATTCACTCCACTCCATTTAATTTCCCTCAACTTCACTCCACTCCATTTCCCTCCACTCCATTTCCTTCCACTCCACTCTTTTTCATTCCTGTCCAATTAATTCCACTCCACTCTTTTTAATTTCCCTCGACTCTTCTCCACTCCATTTCATTTCCCTCCACTCCACTCCATTTCGTTTCCCTCCAATCCACTCCACTTCATTTTATTTCCCTCAACTCTGATGCACTTTTTTAAATTACGCATCGCTCACCTCCTCTCCATTTCATTTCCCACCTCTCCGCTCTCCTCCATTTCTTTTCCCTCCACTCCACTTTACTCTTTTTCCTCCAATCCCATCTCAGTTCCCTCCTCTCCACAGCACTACAGTTCCTTCCACTCCAATCAATTTCATTTCCCTGTGCTCCTCTCTTTTTCAAATTCCTACAACTTCACTCCTTTTCCTTTCCCATCACTCCACTCCTCTCCATATCATTTCCCTCTACTCCACTCTACTCCACTCCACTCCTTGTCTTTTCCCTCCTCTTCACTCTTTTCTTTTCATTTCCCTCCACTCCTTTTCTTTCCCTCCACTTCATTCCTCTCCACTCAGTTTATTTTATCTCCACTCAACTCCAATCCATTTCATTTCCTTCAACTCCAATCCACTCAATTTCCCTCCACGCCAAGCCTTAAAATTTTATTTCCCTCAACTCTACTCAATTTTGTTTCCCTCAACTCCAGTCCTCTCCTTGTTGTTTCCCTCTATTCCACTCCTCTCCATTTCATTTCCCTCCTCTCCACTCCGTTTCCCTCCACTCCACTCCACTCCATGTCATTTTCCAGCACTCCACTCCACTCCATTTCCTTGCACTCCACTCTATTTCCTTCCACTCCATTTAATTTCCCTCCACTTCACTCCTCTGCACTCCCTTTCGTTTCCCTCCACTCAATTCCTCTCAATTTCATTTCACTCCACTCCATTTAATTCCCTCAACTCCACTCCACTTTATATCTTTTCCATCACATTCACTCCTCTCCATTTCCTTCCACTGCACTCCATTTCATTTCCCTCTTCTCCTCTTCATTTTGTTTCCCTCCTTTCAACTCTTCACCGTTACATTTCCCTTGAGTCCACTCCATTTCATTTTTCTCCACTCCACTCCTTTTCTCCTCTCTCCACTCCAATCTACTCCATTTCCTTACACTCTAGTCCACTCCATTTCACTCTACTCCACTAAATTTTACTTCCCTACACTCATCTCCCCCCAATTTTATTTCCCTCCACTCTACTTATCTCCACTCTCGAAAATTTCATTTCCTTCCACTCCACTTAACTACCTTTCATTTCCCTCCACTCAACTCCAATTCACTTCCCTCCACTCCACACGATTTCCTTCAACTGCACTCCAATTAATTTCTCTCCACTTCAGTCCATTTCATTTTACTCCACTCCACTCTATTTCTTTTCCAATCCTCTCCATTTCGTTTTTATACTTTCCTCACCCGTCTACTCCATTTCCCTCCAAACAACTCCATTTCATTTCCCTCCACTCCACTCCACTCAGTTTCATTACACTCCCCTCCACTCCATTTCATCTCTCTCCAATTATATCCATTTCATTTTATTCCATTCTGCACCTTTTCTTTTCCAAACCACTTCACTTCATTTTATTTTTTTTACTTTCCTCTGCCCTCTATTCTGTTTCGCACTACACCACTCCATTTCATTTCCATCCACTCCACTCCACTCCTCTCCTCTCAACTCCAATCTATTTCCAATCACTTCACTCCATCTCATTTCCCTCCACTCATCTTCACTCCGTTTCATTTCCCTCAACTCCACTCCATTTCATTTCCCTCCTCTCCAATCCATATCATTTTATTCCACTCAGATCCATTTCTATTCCCTTCACTCCACTCCGTTTCTTTTCCCTCCTTTCCTCTCTTCTCTACTCCATTTCCCTCCACGCAAGGCCATTTCATTTCCCTCCAAAACACTCCACTCCACTCCTCTCCATTTCCATTCATTTTACAACATCTAATTTCAGTCCTCCCCACTGCACTCCATTTCCTTAAACTCCACTCCAATTCGTTTCCCTTCACTCCACTCCATTTTTTTTCCGTACACTCTACTCCACTCCATTTCATTCCCCTCCACTCCACTCCAATTCATTTCCTTCTATACCACTCCACTCCATTTCCCTCCACTCCACTGCACTCCATTTCATGTCCCTCAACTCCACTCTGCTCCTTTTCCATCAACACCACTCCTTTTCATTTCCCTCCTCTCCACTCGATTTCACATCCCTCCACTGTACTCCTCTCGATTTCCTTCAACTCCACTCCATTTCATTTTTCTCTACTTCTCTTTTTCATTTTATTCCACTCTGCTCCATTTCTTTTCCAAACCACTCCTCCCCTTTTTCTCTCCTTTCCTCTCCTCTCTACTGTTTCCTTCCACACCACTCCATTTCATTTCCCTCCACTCCCCTCTGCTCCACTCCACTCCACTCCACTCCCCTCCACTCCTCTCCATTTCCATTCACTTCACTCCATCTCATTTCCATCCACTCCACTCCACTCCACTCCGCACCTCTCCACTCCTCTCCACTCCACTCCACTCAACTCATTTCATTCCACTCCACTCCATTTCATTTCCCTTCACTCCACTCAACTTCAGTCCATTTGCCTCCTCTCACGTCCACACTATTTCTTATCCCTCCACTCCTCTCCACTTTGTTTTTTTCCACGCCACTCCACTCCACTTCATTTTTTTCGATTCCAATCCATTTCATTTCCCTCCACTCCACGCAATTCCATTTAATTTCCCTCCACTCTACTCAACTCAATTTCATTACCCTCCACACCACTCCATATCATTTCCCTCCGCTCAACTCCATTTCATTTCCCTCCGCTCAACTTTTCTCCATCTCATTTCCCTCCACTCAACTCCTCACCATTTCATTTCCCTCCTCTCCACTGTATTTTATTTCCCTCCACTCAACTTCACTCCATTTAATTTACCTCAACTCCACTCAACTCCATTTACTATCCCTCGTCTCCACTCATCTCTATTTCCTTCCAATCCACTCCCTTTAATTTCGCTCCACTCCACTCCTCACCATTTCATTTCCCTCCACTCCACTCTGCTCCATTTAATTTATCTCAGCTCCACACCTATTAATTACGTTTCCCTCCAATCCAATCAATTTCATTACCCTCCACTCCACTCCATTTCAATTCCCTCCACTGTACTCCACCCCATTTCCTTCAACTCCTCTTCATTTCCTTTCCCATCACTCCACTCAGCTCCAGTCCATTTGCCTCCTCTCACGTCCACACTTTCTTATCCCTCCACTCCTCTCCACTTTGTTTTTTTCCACGCCACTCCACTCCACTTCATTTTTTTCGATTCCAGTCCATTTCATTTCCCTCCACTCCACTCCCCTCTACTCCACTGCATTTCCATCCACTTCTCTCCATCTATTTTCCCTCCACTCCTGTCCATTTCCTTTCCTTCACACCATTCCATTTCTTTTCCCTACACTCCATTTCCAGTACATTTCCCTCAACTCCACTCGTCTGAAAGTCATTTTCCTCCACTCCACTCCATTCCATTTCACTCCACTCCTTTCCATCTCGTTTCCCTCCACTTCACTCAATTTCAATTCCCTCCTCTCCATTCCACTCCATTGAATTCCCCTCAAATCCACTCCACTCCGTTTTATTTCCTTCTACTCCACTTCACACCATTTCATTTCCCTCCCCTCCTCTCCATTCCATTTCCCTCCACTTCACTCCATCTCATTTCCCTCTACTACTTTCCACTCCATTTCCATCCACTCCACTCCTCTCTACTCCACTGCATTTCCATCCACTTCTCTCCATCTCTTTTCCCTCCACTCCAGTCCATTACCTTTCCTTCACGCGACTCCAGTTCTTTTCCCTACTCTCCACTCCAGTACATTTCCCTCAACTCCACTCCTCACAAATTTATTTCCCTCCTCTCCATGCTATTCGATTTCTTTCATCTACACTCCATTTCATTTCCCTCCTCTCCGCTCCACTCCATTTCATTTCACTCCTCTTCACTCCTCTCTACTCCATTTCCTTTAGCTCCACTTCATCTCCTTTCCCTCCAGTCAACTCCACTCCATTTCCTTTCTATTCACTCCACTTTATGTCTTTTCCCTGGACTCCACTCCACTTCATTTCTCTCCTCTCTACTCCACTTCATTTCTCTCCTCTCTACTCCTCTCTGCTTTGTCTTTCCACTCCTCTCCATTTCATTTTTCTCCACTCCACTCCTCTCTACTTAGTTTCCTTCCTCTCCACTCCATTTCATTTCCGTCCACTCCACTCCCCTCTACTCCACTGCATTTCCGTCCTCTTCTCTCCATCTATTTTCCCTCTACTTCAGTCCCTCCACTTCACTCCATATAATTTCCCTCAACTCCACTCAACTCCTTTTTTTTCCACACCACTCCATTTCTTTTCCCTACGCTCCACTCCGCTCAAGTACATTTCCCTCTACTCCACTCTTCACCATTTCATTCCCCTCAACTGCATTCCAATCCATTTCATGTCACTATACACCACTCCACTTGATTTCCCTGTTCTCTACGCCTCTGTACTCCACGTCCTTCGACTCGTCTCCATGTCATTTCCCTCTACTCCACCCAATTCCATTTCACTCCACTCCACTGCTCTCCATTCCATTTCCCTCCACTCCACTGTTTCATTTCCCTCCACTCCATTCCACATTATTTAATTCCCCTAAACTCCACAGCACTCCATTCTATTTCCTTCCACTCAACTGCACACCACTCCATTTCCCTCCACTTCTCTCCATCTCATTTCCCACCACTACACTCCATTTCACTTCCCTCCAATCCACTCCATTCTATTTCCGGCCACTCCTCTCCTCACCCTTTTATTTCCCTCGACTCCAATTATCACCACTTAATTTCCCTCCACTACTCTCAGTTTCATTTTCCTCCACTCCACTCCTCTCCATTTCATTTACCTCCACTCCATTCTCCTCTATTTCATTTCCCTCCTCTCCACTCCATTTTATTTCCCTCCCCTCCACTTTTCAGCATTTTATTTCCCTCCACACTACTCCATTTCATTTCATTAATCTCCACTCCATTTCCTTTCTCTCGACTCTTCTCCACTCTATTCCATTTACCTCCATTTATCTCCATCTCATTTCACTCCACTGCACTCTGTATCGTTTCCCTCCAGTACACACTATTTCATTTCCCTCCAGTACGCTACATTTCATTTCCATCCTATCCATTCCACCGCATTTCATTCCCCTCACCTGTACTCCACTCCTTTTAATTTCCCTCCACTCCACTTCTCACTATTTCATTTCCCTCCACTCCCTTCCATTTCCCTCCACCTCACTCCATCTCATTTTCCTCCGCTATACTCCATTTCATTTTCATCCGCAGCACTCCATTTCACTTCCCTACACTCCACTCCTCCCCATTTTATTTCCTTCCACTCTGCTTATCACCATTTCATTTCCCTCCACTCCACTCCATTCCGTTACTCGCCACTTTAATCTCATTTCCCTCAACTACACTCCATTTCATTTCCCTCCCCTGCTCCACTTCATCTCAGTGCAGTCCATTCAACTTCATTTCATTTCCTTCAACTCCACTCCACTCAATTTTATTTTCCTCCATTTCACTCCTCACAATTTAATTTTCCTTTTCTCCACTTATCACCATGACATATCCCTCCACTCCACTCCATTCCCTTTCTCTCAACTCCACTAATCTCCATGCTATTTTTCTCCACTCCACTCCTCTCCTCTCACCTTCATTCCATTTACCTCCACCCCATCTCACTTCCCTCCACTCCACTCCATTTCATTTCCCACAACTCCACTCCCGTCCATTTTATTTCCCTCCACTTCACTCCTCTCCATTTCCCTCAACTCCTGTTCATCTCATTTCCCTCCACTCCAGCCCACTCCACTACATTTCCTCCCACTCCATTTCATTCCCTTCACTCCATTCCATTTCTTTTCCTTCCACTCCACTCAACTCTATTTCATTTCGTTCCACTCCACTCCATTTCCTTTCCCTTCACTCCACTCCATTTCTTTTCCCTACCCTCCACACCACTCCACTCCATTTAATTTCCTTTTACTGCACTCCTTTCCATTTAAGTTCCATCCAACCAACTCGTTTTCATTTCCTTACAGTCCACTTCCCACCATTTCATTTCCCTCCACTCTACTCCACTCATTTTGTTTTCATCCCACCCTACTCAATTTAATTTCCTTCTATTCCACTCCTCTCCATTTCATTTCCCCAGTCTCCACAGCTCTCCTCTCTATCTCGTTTACCTCCACTCCACTCCATTTTTTTCTACTACACTAAACTCCACTCTATTTACATATAGTCAAGCACATTTCCTCTCACTCAGCTCCTCTCTTTTTCACTTCCCTCCACTCCACTCCATATAATTTCCCTCAACTCCACTCAACTCCTTTTTTTTCCACACCACGCTGTTTCATTTCCCTCCACTCCACTCCCCTCCATTTCACTTCCTTCCACTACACTCCGTTTCATTTCCCTCACCTCCATGCAATTTCATTTCTCTCCTCTCCTCTCTACTACATTTTCTCCACTCCAGTTTGTTTAATTTCCTTCCACTCTATTCCACTCCATTTAATTTCTCTAAACTCATCTCCACCCCATTTCATTTCCCTCCACTCCACTCCAATCCATTCCAATCCCCTGCATTTTGTTCCACTCCACTCCAGTTCAATTCCATCTTCTCTACAACACTCCTTTTCCTTCAACTTTACATCATGCCCACTCACAGAATTCACAGAATTCACAGAATCACTAAGGTTGGAAAAGACCTATAAGATCATCCAGTCCAACCATCCACCTATCACCAATGGTTCTCGCTAAACCATATCCCTCAACACAACATCCAAAAGTTCCTTGAACACCTCCAGGGTCGGTGACTCCACTACCTCCCTGGGCAGCCCATTCCAGTGCCTGACCACTCTTTCAGAGAAGTAGTATTTCCTAATATCCAGCCTGAATCTTCCCTGGCACAGCTTGAAACCATTCCCTCTAGTCCTATCACCAGTTACACGAGAGAAGAGGCCGACCCCCAGCTCACTACAACCTCCCTTCAGGTAGTTATAGAGAGCAATAAGGTCTCCCCTGAGCCTCCTCTTCTCCAGACTGAACAATCCCAGCTCCCTCAGCCGCTCCTCATAAGGCCTGTGCTCCAGACCCCTCACCAGCTTTGTTGCCCTTCTTTGAACACGTTCCAGGGCCTCAATGTCTTTCTTGCAGTGAGGGGCCCAGAACTGGACACAGTACTCAAGGTGCGGCCTCACCAGAGCTGAGTACAGGGGGACAATTACTTCCCTGCTCCTGCTGGTCACACTACTTCTGATACAAGCCAGGATGCCATTGGCCTTCTTGGCCACCCAGGCACACTGCTGGCTCATGTTCAGCCGAGCGTCAACCAACACCCCCAGGTCCATTTCCTCTACACAGTCTTCTAGCCACTCCGCCCCAAGCCTGTAGCGTTGCTTGGGGTTGCTGTGGCCAAAGTGTAGGACCCGACATTTGGTCTTATTAAACCTCATCCCATTGGCTTCAGCCCAGCTATCCAGCCTGTCCAGATCCCTCTGTAGGGCCTCGCTACCCCCAGGCAGATCGACACTTCCAGCCAACTTGGTGTCATCTGCAAACTTACTGAGGGTGCACTCAATGCCCTCATCCAGGTCATCAATAAAGATATTGAAGAGGACAGGCCCCAGCACCGACCCCTGGGGAACACCACTCGTGACCGGTCGCCAGCTGGATTTAGCTCCATTGACCACCACTCTCTGGGCCCGGCCCTCCAGCCAGTTCCTTACCCAGCCAAGAGTGTACCTGTCCAAGCCACGGACTGCCAGCTTCTGCAGGAGAATAGTGTGGGAGACAGTGTCAAAGGCTTTGCTGAAGTCTAGGTAGACTACATCAACAGCCTTTCCCTCATCCACCAGGCGGGTCACTAGATCATAGAAGGAGATCAGGTTGGTCAAGCAGGACCTGCCCTTCGTGAACCCATGCTGGCTAGGCCTGATCCCCCGGTTGTCCCGCACTTGCCGCGTGATCTCCCTCAAGACAATCTGTTCCATAACCTTCCCTGGCACCGAGGTCAGGCTAACAGGCCTGTAGTTCCCCGGGTCCTCCTTACAGCCCTTCTTGTAGATGGGAGTCACATTGGCAAGCCTCCAGTCTTCCGGTACTTCACCAGTCAACAAGGAGCGCTGATAGATGATGGAAAGCGGCTCGGCTATCACCTCCGCCAGTTCCCTCAGCACTCTCGGGTGAATCTCATCCGGCCCCATGGACTTGTGACAGTCCAGTTGGAGTAGCAGGTCTCTGACTGTTTCCTCCTGAATCGTGGGTGGTTTAGTCTGCTCCCCAGCCGAGACTACCAGGTCTTTTTTTTTTTCCACTCCATCCATTTCATTGCCCTCCACTCCACTCCATTTCATTTCCCTCAACTCCACTTCGTTTCCCTCCAATCCACTCCATCTCATTTCCCTCCACTTCACTCCATCTCATTTCATTCCACTCCACTCCATTTCATTTCTCTCCACTCCACTCCACTCTACTCCATTACCCTCACCTACACTCCTCTCCTCTACAATTCATTTCCCTCCATTCAACTCCATATCATTTCCCTCCTCTCCACTCAATTTCCTTCCACTCCGCTACATTTCCCTCCACGGCAGTCCATTACATTTCCTTCTACTCCACTCCCTTTCATATCCCTCAGCTCCACGCCATTTCATTACTCTCAACTCCACTCCTCTCTACTCCATTTTTCTCAACTCCAATATATTTCATTTTATTCCACTCCACTCCATTTCCCTCCACTTCACTCGTAACCATTTTATTTCCCTACACTCCACTCTGTTTAATTTCTTTCATCTACACTCCATCTCATTTCTTTCCTCTCCACTCCAGTCTACTCAATTTCCTTCCACTCCACTCCTCTCAATTTCACTCCACTCCTCTCAATTTTATTTCCCTCCACTCCACTCCACAGATTTTTATTTCCCTCCTCTCCACTTATCACCATTTCATTTCCCTCCACTCTATTCTATTTCATTTCATTTCCCTCAGCTCCACTCTACTCCATTTTATTTCCTTTCAGAGGACTCCTCCCTATTTCATATTCATCCTATCAATTTTTTTTTATTTCCCTACACTCCAGTTCCCACCATTTAATTTTTGTCCAGTCCTCTCCATTTCATTTCCTTTAGCTCCACTCTGTTTCATTTCCAACACCTCCACACCTCTCTACTCCATTTTTCTGCACTCAGATCTGTTTCATTTTCCAACACTCCACTCCATTTCATTTCCCTCAACATCACTCCACTGCTCTCCCTTTCATTTCTCTCATCTCAACTCCACTCAATTTCATTTCCATCCCCTCCACTCCATTTCATTTCCCTCCACACTATTTTACTTTATTTAGATTCCCTCAACTCAATTCCACCCCATTTCATTTCCTTCCATTCCAATCCACTCGACTCCACTCCACTTCATTTCTTTACACTCCACTCCATTTCATTTCTTTAGTCTCCACTCTCCTCCATTTCATTTCCCTCCACTCCACTTGTCATGGTTTTATGATTTTTGGTTATCAATATTCCACATCATAACATCATGTAGTGCACTGGGAGTTAAAGTGTTCTGGGTATCCGTGCCCAAAGAGAAGAAGAACTACATTCCCCAGAAGCCTGTTCGCTGTGTTATCATCTCTGCTCAGGGGGAACAGATATAAGGCCTTGGTAGGTCATCTGACGGGCTCTTCTTTGTCAGACTCTCTCCCTGCTGCTCGACCGGACTGCGCATCTCACCTCAGCGTTATGGTGATGCCTACCCAGCTTTTGGACAATCTCTCTCTCTCATTATATTTGATTTATTAGCTTCAATTCTAATTATATTGTATTATAGTGTGTTATCTTGCATTCTGATACTGTATTTAGTAAATTAGTTTGTTTCTCCTCAGATCGTGCCTCTGTTTTTAATTATTTTGGGGTCCCTTGTTTCTTTTTTCCGGAGGCGCGGATTTTGCAAAATCCCTCCTCCCCATTAGTCACGGAACCAGGCCGAACCAGCCCATAAACCGTCAACACCACTCCACACATTTTTATTTCCCACCTCTCCTCTCCTCTCCTCTCCTCTCCTCTCCTCTCCTCTCCTCTCCTCTCCTCTCCTCTCCATTTCCCTCCCCTCCAGTGCATTTCATTTCTCTGCAATCCACTCCTCAGCTTTTCAGTTCCCTTTAGTCCACTCCATTCCATTTCCCTCCACTCCACTCCTCTCCATTTCATTTCTATCCAGTCCACTCCATTTATTTTCACTATGCTTCTGTCCTCATCGTTTCGTTTCCCTCCCCTCCACTCCAATCCTTTTCTCTGCACTCCACTTCTCTCCATGTAATTTCCCTCTATTCCACTCACCTCCATTTCCTACCACTCCACTCCATTTAATTTCTTTTCACTTCATACCTCTCCATTACCTTCCACTCCAATCTACTTCACGCCATTTCATTTCTTTCCTCTCCACTTCAATCTTCTCCATTTCCCTCCACTCTGCTCCACTCCATTTCGCTCATCTGCAATCCTCTCTATTTCATTTCCCTCCACTCTATTCCATTCCATTTCATTTATCTTCTTCCATTCCACTCCATTAAATTTCCATACAATACACATCCTACCACTTCGTTTCATTTCCCTTCACTCCACTCCAATCCATTTCTTTTCCCACCACACTTCTCCTCACCATTTCCTTTCCCTCCGCTCCAATCCATTTCACTTCAGTGCACTCCACTCCTCACCATTTCATTTGCCTTCCCTCCACTGCACTTCATTTCCCTCAACTCCACTCCTTTAATTTCCCTCAACTCCACTCCACTCCATTTCCTTCCACACCACTGCATTTCATTTCTTTCCAATCCTTTTGATTTCATTTCCCTCCACTCTACTGCACTCCATTTCCTTTGACTCCACTTCATTTCCATTCCCTTCACGACACTCCATTTCTTTTCCCTACACTCCACTCCGCTTCATTTCATTTCCCACAACTACACTCCAGTTCATTTCATTTTTTTCCACTCAGCTGCACTCCAGTTCATTGCCTTCAACTCCACTAAAGTACATTTAATTTTCCTCAAATCAGCTCCTTTCCATTTCATTTCCTTCCACTCCACTCCACTCCACTCCACTCCACTCCACTCCATTTCCTTCCACTCCACACAATTTAATTTCCCTCCACTCCACTTCCCACCATTTCATTTCCCTCCCCTCCACTTCTGTCTGCTCCATTTCTTTCCATTTTACTCCATTTCCTTTCCCTTCACTGAACTCCAATTCACTCCAGTCCACTCAATTTCATTTCCTTCCACTCCACTCTTAAACATTTTATTTCCTTGCTCTCCTTTCTGTTTCATTTCTTTCATCTACAGTCCATTTCATTTTGCTCCTCTCCACTCCAGTCTACTCCATTTCCTTCCACTCCACTCCTCTCTATTTCACTCCAGTCCACTCAACTTTATTTCCCTCCACGCCACTCCTCACTATTTTGTTTGCCTGCACTCCACTTATCGCCTTTTCATTCCCTCATCTCCACACTTCTCCATTTCCCTATACACCACTCCTCTCCGTGTCATTTCTCACCACTCCACTCCACTCCATTTCCTTAATATCTACTTATCTCCGTGTCATTTCCCTCCACTCCACTCCATTTCATTTCCCTCCTCTCCACTCCATTTCATTTCCTTGCACTCTATTCCTCTACATTTCATTTCTTTCAACTCCACTCCACTCTATTTTATGTCCTTTAACTCCACACCTCACCATTTCATTTCCATTAAATCCATTAAATTCATTTTCCGCCACTCCTCTCTATTTCCCTCCACTGTAGTCCATTACATTTCCTTCCACTCCACTTCTGTCATGGTTTTATGATTTGTGGTTATCGGTATTCCACATCATAACATCATGTAGTGCAATGGGAGTTAAAGAGTTAATGCTCCAGTTCCGGGCACCTGCCTGGAAGAGAAGAACTACATACCCCAGGGGGATCTGCTTGCAGACAGGAGATATAACACCTGGCAAGGTCACCTGATGTCCCTTTTCTTTTTTCTTTTGGCTCTCTTCCCTGCTGCTCGACCTGACTGTGCGTCTCACCTCAGCATTATGGTGAGGCCTTTCCACCTTCCGGACACTCTCTCTCGTTATATTTGATTTATTAGATTCAGTTGTAATTATATTGTATTATAGTGCGTTATCTTGCATTCTGATACCATATTTAGTAAATTAGTTTGTTTCTCCTCAGATCGTTGCTGTGGTTTTTAATTATTTGGGGTCCCCTGTTTCCCCTTTCCAAAGGTGCGGATCTGCAGATCGCTCCACCCCACTAGTGACGGAATCAGGCCGAATCAGCCCGTAAACCGTCAGCATTCTTGGTGGAGAATGCGGGCAAATGCTGCTTTTTAGCTTTTTAGAACGAATCTCTCTCTGCTCTCGGAGAGCTTCATTTGGAAAGTTTATCTCTTTCACAGGTGCTCACTGTAGACTTGACCTTGAAATTCCAGGAGGGCTGCCAGTATTCTGGGATATTTGTAAAATCTGCAAATCCCTCCACCCCACCAGTGACGGAACCGGGCCAAACCAGCCCGTAAACCGTCGACAACTATGTTTCGTTTCCCTCACCTCCAAGCCATTACATTCCACTACTTTCCACTCCTCTCTACTCCATTTTTCTCCATTCCAATCCATTTCATTTTCCCCCACTCCACTCCATTTCCCTCCACTCAACTCCCTTTCATTTCCCTCCACTCAGCTCCACTCCCTTTCATTTCCCTCCACTCCACTCCATTTCATTTCCTTCCAGTTCGCACAGTTTTGTTTCCCTCACCTTCACACTGTTTCATTTCCTTCCTCTCCACTCCTCTCAACTCATTTTTTTTTTACTCCAATCCGTTTCATTTTCCTCCACTCCACTCCATTTCCCTCCACTCCACTCCCTTTCCTTTCCCTCCACTTCACACCGCTGCACTCCCTTTCATTTCCCTCCACTCAACTCCACTCCATTTCTTTTCCCTCCACTGCACTTCTCTCCTGTGGTAAGAGTGCTCTGCGCTCCCTTGCTAGTGTGGCGAGAGAGGCACGGACACCCTTGCTGGTGCAGAAGGAAGAATGTTTGTTGTAGATGCTTAGAACCTTTTACATCCGTGCAACAAAAATTGGTTACATGTAGGAGCCAGGCGCCTTGCGTGTTTTTACGTCTGGCTCAAGTTACTGCTGAGCTTTTTTACTCATTAGCAAGATGTATGGGAACTGTTGAATCATGGCCTGAACCTCTGATTGACCACCTGAGGCAAGCACTGAGTCAGCCATGGGAGCACAGGTGAAAGCAATTCACCTGTGTGCCTGGAAGGGGTGGAGCCAGGCTCCACCTCTCCTAGACCCCATTTAAGGGCTGACTTCCACAAAGAAAAGGTCTTTTCCTGGAGATTGCTCCTTCTGCAATCTTGCGAGCCTACAACACC
>JACDJE010001064.1:13652-28553 GCA_016647715.1 Pavo muticus | reverse complement strand
ATGGAGGGAGGGTGAGATGGATGGAGGGATGGATGATGGAAGGATGGAGGGATGGAGGGAGGGATGGAGGGAGGGATGGAAGGATGATGGATGGAGGGCTGGATGGTCGGACAGACGGACGCTTGCTGTCCCGGCGCTGGCAGAGCTGCATGCTGTCGCCCCCCGCCCTTCCTGCCGCTCCGCACGCCGCCAGGCGCTGCTCCCCTCAGCGTCCCGCTGCTGCCCCGGCCGCGCAGAGGAGGCGCAGAGCTGCTCGCAGCCCGCACAGCTGCCACGGCCCGCTGCTGCCGGCTGCCGGGGCCGCATCCTGCCGCGGGGCTCGGGGGGAGCAGCGCAGGGCAGCCAGCATGGAGGCCTCATCAGTCCTTCTGCACCCTGCGCAACCACAGCCTGCACACCCTGCGCTGTGTGACCCCAAACCCTGCTCTATGTGACCCCAAACCCTGCTGTGTGACCCCAAACCCTGCTCTGTGTGACCCCAAACCCTGCACTGTGACCCCAAACCCTGTTCTCTGTGACCCCACAGCATGCACTGTGTGAGCCCAAACCCTGCCCTATGTGACCCCAAACCCTGCCCTATATGACCCCAAACCCAGCATTATGTGACCCCAAACCCTGCTCTGTGTGACCCCACAGCACGCAAACCCTGCACAGTGACCCCAAACCCTGCTCTATGTGACCCCAAACCCTGCCCTATGTGACCCCATAGCATGCACTGTGTGACCCCACAGCATGCAAACCCTGCCCTATGTGACCCCACAGCGTGCACTATGTGACCCCAAACCCTGCTCTGTGTGACCCCAAACCCTGCTCTATGTGACCCCATAGCATGCACTGTGTGACCCCAAACCCTGCTCTGTGTGACCCCAAACCCTGCTCTGCACTGTGTGACCCCACAGCATGCACTGTGTGAGCCCAAACCCTGCCCTATGTGACCCCAAACCCTGCTCTGTGTGACCCCACAGCATGCACTGTGTGACCCCAAACCCTGCCCTATGTGACCCCACAGCCTGCTCTGTGTGACCCCAAACCCTGCTCTGTGTGACCCCACAGCGTGCACTATGTGACCCCACAGCATGCTCTATGTGACCCCAAACCCTGCTCTGTGTGACCCCAAACCCTGCACTTTGTGACCCCAAACCCAGCATTATGTGACCCCAAACCCTGCACTATGTGACCCCAAACCCTGCCCTATGTGACCCCAGAGCCTGCTCTATGTGACCCCAAACCCTGCACTATGTGACCCCGCAGCCTGCTCTGTGTGACCCCAAACCCTGCCCTATGTGACCCCATAGCATGCACTGTGTGACCCCAAACCCTGCACTATGTGACCCCGCAGCCTGCTCTGTGTGACCCCAAACCCTGCCCTATGTGACCCCATAGCATGCACTGTGTGACCCCAAACCCTGCACTATGTGACCCCGCAGCCTGCTCTGTGTGACCCCAAACCCTGCCCTATGTGACCCCATAGCATGCACTGTGTGACCCCAAACCCTGCACTATGTGACCCCGCAGCCTGCTCTGTGTGACCCCAAACCCTGCCCTATGTGACCCCATAGCATGCACTGTGTGACCCCAAACCCTGCACTATGTGACCCCGCAGCCTGCTCTGTGTGACCCCAAACCCTGCCCTATGTGACCCCATAGCATGCACTGTGTGACCCCAAACCCTGCACTATGTGACCCCGCAGCCTGCTCTGTGTGACCCCAAACCCTGCCCTATGTGACCCCATAGCATGCACTGTGTGACCCCAAACCCTGCACTATGTGACCCCGCAGCCTGCTCTGTGTGACCCCAAACCCTGCCCTATGTGACCCCATAGCATGCACTGTGTGACCCCAAACCCTGCACTATGTGACCCCGCAGCCTGCTCTGTGTGACCCCAAACCCTGCCCTATGTGACCCCATAGCATGCACTGTGTGACCCCAAACCCTGCACTATGTGACCCCGCAGCCTGCTCTGTGTGACCCCAAACCCTGCCCTATGTGACCCCATAGCATGCACTGTGTGACCCCAAACCCTGCACTATGTGACCCCGCAGCCTGCTCTGTGTGACCCCAAACCCTGCCCTATGTGACCCCATAGCATGCACTGTGTGACCCCAAACCCTGCACTATGTGACCCCGCAGCCTGCTCTGTGTGACCCCAAACCCTGCCCTATGTGACCCCATAGCATGCACTGTGTGACCCCAAACCCTGCACTATGTGACCCCGCAGCCTGCTCTGTGTGACCCCAAACCCTGCCCTATGTGACCCCATAGCATGCACTGTGTGACCCCAAACCCTGCACTATGTGACCCCGCAGCCTGCTCTGTGTGACCCCAAACCCTGCCCTATGTGACCCCATAGCATGCACTGTGTGACCCCAAACCCTGCACTATGTGACCCCGCAGCCTGCTCTGTGTGACCCCAAACCCTGCCCTATGTGACCCCATAGCATGCACTGTGTGACCCCAAACCCTGCACTATGTGACCCCGCAGCCTGCTCTGTGTGACCCCAAACCCTGCCCTATGTGACCCCATAGCATGCACTGTGTGACCCCAAACCCTGCACTATGTGACCCCGCAGCCTGCTCTGTGTGACCCCAAACCCTGCCCTATGTGACCCCATAGCATGCACTGTGTGACCCCAAACCCTGCACTATGTGACCCCGCAGCCTGCTCTGTGTGACCCCAAACCCTGCCCTATGTGACCCCATAGCATGCACTGTGTGACCCCAAACCCTGCACTATGTGACCCCGCAGCCTGCTCTGTGTGACCCCAAACCCTGCCCTATGTGACCCCATAGCATGCACTGTGTGACCCCAAACCCTGCACTATGTGACCCCGCAGCCTGCTCTGTGTGACCCCAAACCCTGCCCTATGTGACCCCATAGCATGCACTGTGTGACCCCAAACCCTGCACTATGTGACCCCGCAGCCTGCTCTGTGTGACCCCAAACCCTGCCCTATGTGACCCCATAGCATGCACTGTGTGACCCCAAACCCTGCACTATGTGACCCCGCAGCCTGCTCTGTGTGACCCCAAACCCTGCCCTATGTGACCCCATAGCATGCACTGTGTGACCCCAAACCCTGCACTATGTGACCCCGCAGCCTGCTCTGTGTGACCCCAAACCCTGCCCTATGTGACCCCATAGCATGCACTGTGTGACCCCAAACCCTGCACTATGTGACCCCGCAGCCTGCTCTGTGTGACCCCAAACCCTGCCCTATGTGACCCCATAGCATGCACTGTGTGACCCCAAACCCTGCACTATGTGACCCCGCAGCCTGCTCTGTGTGACCCCAAACCCTGCCCTATGTGACCCCATAGCATGCACTGTGTGACCCCAAACCCTGCACTATGTGACCCCGCAGCCTGCTCTGTGTGACCCCAAACCCTGCCCTATGTGACCCCATAGCATGCACTGTGTGACCCCAAACCCTGCACTATGTGACCCCGCAGCCTGCTCTGTGTGACCCCAAACCCTGCCCTATGTGACCCCATAGCATGCACTGTGTGACCCCAAACCCTGCACTATGTGACCCCGCAGCCTGCTCTGTGTGACCCCAAACCCTGCCCTATGTGACCCCATAGCATGCACTGTGTGACCCCAAACCCTGCACTATGTGACCCCGCAGCCTGCTCTGTGTGACCCCAAACCCTGCCCTATGTGACCCCATAGCATGCACTGTGTGACCCCAAACCCTGCACTATGTGACCCCGCAGCCTGCTCTGTGTGACCCCAAACCCTGCCCTATGTGACCCCATAGCATGCACTGTGTGACCCCAAACCCTGCACTATGTGACCCCGCAGCCTGCTCTGTGTGACCCCAAACCCTGCCCTATGTGACCCCATAGCATGCACTGTGTGACCCCAAACCCTGCACTATGTGACCCCGCAGCCTGCTCTGTGTGACCCCAAACCCTGCCCTATGTGACCCCATAGCATGCACTGTGTGACCCCAAACCCTGCACTATGTGACCCCGCAGCCTGCTCTGTGTGACCCCAAACCCTGCCCTATGTGACCCCATAGCA
The DNA here is from genome assembly GCA_016647715.1 of Pavo muticus. Taxonomy (NCBI): domain Eukaryota; kingdom Metazoa; phylum Chordata; class Aves; order Galliformes; family Phasianidae; genus Pavo; species Pavo muticus. The sequence goes on along the minus strand of JACDJE010001064.1, from coordinate 24,528 downwards.
TGCACTGTGTGACCCCAAACCCTGCACTATGTGACCCCGCAGCCTGCTCTGTGTGACCCCAAACCCTGCCCTATGTGACCCCATAGCATGCACTGTGTGACCCCAAACCCTGCACTATGTGACCCCGCAGCCTGCTCTGTGTGACCCCAAACCCTGCCCTATGTGACCCCATAGCATGCACTGTGTGACCCCAAACCCTGCACTATGTGACCCCGCAGCCTGCTCTGTGTGACCCCAAACCCTGCCCTATGTGACCCCATAGCATGCACTGTGTGACCCCAAACCCTGCACTATGTGACCCCGCAGCCTGCTCTGTGTGACCCCAAACCCTGCCCTATGTGACCCCATAGCATGCACTGTGTGACCCCAAACCCTGCACTATGTGACCCCGCAGCCTGCTCTGTGTGACCCCAAACCCTGCCCTATGTGACCCCATAGCATGCACTGTGTGACCCCAAACCCTGCACTATGTGACCCCGCAGCCTGCTCTGTGTGACCCCAAACCCTGCCCTATGTGACCCCATAGCATGCACTGTGTGACCCCAAACCCTGCACTATGTGACCCCGCAGCCTGCTCTGTGTGACCCCAAACCCTGCCCTATGTGACCCCATAGCATGCACTGTGTGACCCCAAACCCTGCACTATGTGACCCCGCAGCCTGCTCTGTGTGACCCCAAACCCTGCCCTATGTGACCCCATAGCATGCACTGTGTGACCCCAAACCCTGCACTATGTGACCCCGCAGCCTGCTCTGTGTGACCCCAAACCCTGCCCTATGTGACCCCATAGCATGCACTGTGTGACCCCAAACCCTGCACTATGTGACCCCGCAGCCTGCTCTGTGTGACCCCAAACCCTGCCCTATGTGACCCCATAGCATGCACTGTGTGACCCCAAACCCTGCACTATGTGACCCCGCAGCCTGCTCTGTGTGACCCCAAACCCTGCCCTATGTGACCCCATAGCATGCACTGTGTGACCCCAAACCCTGCACTATGTGACCCCGCAGCCTGCTCTGTGTGACCCCAAACCCTGCCCTATGTGACCCCATAGCATGCACTGTGTGACCCCAAACCCTGCACTATGTGACCCCGCAGCCTGCTCTGTGTGACCCCAAACCCTGCCCTATGTGACCCCATAGCATGCACTGTGTGACCCCAAACCCTGCACTATGTGACCCCGCAGCCTGCTCTGTGTGACCCCAAACCCTGCCCTATGTGACCCCATAGCATGCACTGTGTGACCCCAAACCCTGCACTATGTGACCCCGCAGCCTGCTCTGTGTGACCCCAAACCCTGCCCTATGTGACCCCATAGCATGCACTGTGTGACCCCAAACCCTGCACTATGTGACCCCGCAGCCTGCTCTGTGTGACCCCAAACCCTGCCCTATGTGACCCCATAGCATGCACTGTGTGACCCCAAACCCTGCACTATGTGACCCCGCAGCCTGCTCTGTGTGACCCCAAACCCTGCCCTATGTGACCCCATAGCATGCACTGTGTGACCCCAAACCCTGCACTATGTGACCCCGCAGCCTGCTCTGTGTGACCCCAAACCCTGCCCTATGTGACCCCATAGCATGCACTGTGTGACCCCAAACCCTGCACTATGTGACCCCGCAGCCTGCTCTGTGTGACCCCAAACCCTGCCCTATGTGACCCCATAGCATGCACTGTGTGACCCCAAACCCTGCACTATGTGACCCCGCAGCCTGCTCTGTGTGACCCCAAACCCTGCCCTATGTGACCCCATAGCATGCACTGTGTGACCCCAAACCCTGCACTATGTGACCCCGCAGCCTGCTCTGTGTGACCCCAAACCCTGCCCTATGTGACCCCATAGCATGCACTGTGTGACCCCAAACCCTGCACTATGTGACCCCGCAGCCTGCTCTGTGTGACCCCAAACCCTGCCCTATGTGACCCCATAGCATGCACTGTGTGACCCCAAACCCTGCACTATGTGACCCCGCAGCCTGCTCTGTGTGACCCCAAACCCTGCCCTATGTGACCCCATAGCATGCACTGTGTGACCCCAAACCCTGGTCTATGTGACCCCAAACCCAGCACTGTGTGACCCCAAACTCTGCCCTATGTGACCCCAAACCCTGCACTGTGTGACCCCAAACTCTGCCCTATGTGACCCCAAACCCAGCACTGTGTGACCCCAAACTCTGCTCTATGTGACCCCAAACCCTGCTCTATGTGACCCCACAGCATGCTCTATGTGACCCTAAACCCAGCACTGTGTGACCCCAAACCCTGCTCTGTGACCCCATAGCATGCACTGTGTGACCCCAAACCCNGGGATGGGGATGGGAATGGAAATAGGGACGGGATGGGGATGGGATCTCATGGGATGGGGATGGGATGGGAATAGAAATGGGGGCGGGGATGGGGATGGGGATCCCATGGGATGGGATGGGAGCAGTGGCGCCGGGACATCTTCACACCCCCCGCCGCTCCCGCTGTGCCCCAGATGCCCCCGGAGCCCGGAGCAGCAGCAGCAGCAGCAGGCGGCAGATCCCGGCTCCGGGCGCGGATCCCGCAGCGGCCCCAAAGCGCCGCGGCTCTCCCGGCCGCCCCCATCCGGCAGCTGCGCCTGCCGGGCGGGTCAGGGCTGGCCGAGCCCACAGCCGGCCTAAGGCTGAGCCGGCGCTCATGTGGTGAGCTGACCCCATAGATGGACTGACCCCATAGATGGACTGACCCCATGGCTGGGCCGACCCCATAGACAGACTGACCCCATAGCTGGGCCAACTCCATAGCTGGGCCGATCCCATAGATGGACTGACCCCATAGCTGGGCTGACCCCATGGCTGGGCTGACCTCATACCTGACCCCATAGCTGGGCTGACTCCATAGATGGACTGACCCCATAGACAGGCTGACCCCACAGACAGGCTGACCCCATAGATGGACTGACCCCATAGATGGGCTGACCCCCCAGCTGGGCCGATCCCATAGATGGACTGACCCCATAGCTGGGCTGACCCCCCAGCTGGGCCGACCCCATAGACAGACTGACCCCATAGACAGGCTGACCCCATGGCTGGGCCGACCCCCTAGCTGGGGCCGACCCCATAGATGGACTGACCCCATAGACAGGCTGACCCCATGGCTGGGCCGACCCCATAGACAGGCTGACCCCATGGCTGTGCTGACCTCACTGCTGGGCGGACCTCATAGCTGACCCCATAGCTGTGCTGAGCCCATGGCTGAGCTGACCCCATGGGCGGGCTGACCCCATAGCTGAGCAGACCCCATGGCTGAGCAGACCCCATGGCTATACTGACCCCATAGTTGCACTGACCCCACTGCTGGGCTGACCTCATGGCTGGGCTGACCCCATGTCTGGGCTGACCTCATGGCTGACCCCATGGCTGAGTGACCCCATAGCTGGGCTGACCGCACTGCTGGGCTGACCTCATGGCTGGGCTGACCTCATGGCTGGGCTGACCCCATAGCTGGGCTGACCCCATGGCTGAGCTGACCCCATGGCTGGGCTGACCCCACGGCTGGGCTGACCCCATAGCTGACTCCATGGCTGAGCAGACCCCATAGTTGAGCAGACCCCACGGCTGGGCTGACCCCATAGCTGACTCCATGGCTGAGCAGACCCCATAGTTGAGCAGACCCCACGGCTGGGCTGACCCCATAGCTGACCCCATGGCTGGGCTGACACCACAGCTATACTGACCCCATAGCAGTGCTGACCCCATAGCTAGGCTGACCCAGTAGCTGTGCAGACCCCATAACAGTGCAGACCCCATAACAGTGCAGACCCCACACCTGTGCTGACCCCATAGCTGAGCTGACCCCATAGGCGGGCTGACCCCATAGCTGAGCAGATCCCATAGCTCAGCAGACCCCACAGCTATACTGACCCCATAACTGGGCTGACCCCACGGCTGGGCTGACCCCACAGCTCTGCTGACCCCATAGCTGAGCTGACCCCATAGCTGGGCTGACCCCATGGCTGAGCAGACCCCATGGCTGAGCTGACCCCACAGCTCTGCTGACCCCATAGCTGGGCTGACCCCATAGCTGGGCTGACCCCACGGCTGGGCTGACTCCATAACAGTGCAGACCCCACACCTGTGCTGACCCCAGTGCTGGGCTGACCCCATGGCTGTGCTGACCCCGCAGCTATACTGACCCTATAGCTGAGCAGACCCCGTAGCATTGCTGACCCCACTGCTGAGCTGACCCAGTAGCTGTGCAGACCCCACACCTGTACTGACCCCATAGCAGGGCCGACCCCATAGATGGACTGATCCCATAGATGGACTGACCCCATAGACAGGCTGACCCCATGGCTGGGCCGACCCCATAGATGGACTGACCCCATAGATGGACTGACCCCATAGACGGGCTGACCCCACTGCTATACTGACCCCATAGCTGGGCTGACCCCATGGCTGCGCTGACCTCATAGCTGACCCCATAGCTGACCCCATGGCTGCGCTGACCCCATGGCTGGGCTGACCTCACTGCTAGGCTGACCCCACTGCTGGGCTGACCTCATAGCTGACCCCATAGCTGTGCTGACCCCATAGCTGACCCCACGGATATGCTGACCCCATGGGCAGGCTGACTCCATGGCTGAGCAGATCCCATAGCTGTGTTGACCCCATAGCTGGGCTGACCCCACAGCTATACTGACCCCATAGGTGGGCTGACCGCATGGCTGTGCTGACCCCATAGCTGAGCTGAACCCACTGCTGGGCTGATCCCATAGCTGACCCCATGGGCAGGCTGACCCCATGGGCAGGCTGACCCCATAGCTGAGCAGACCTCATACCTGGGCTGGTCCCATAGCTGTGCTGACCCCATTGCTGAGCTGACCCCACTGCTGAGCTGACCCCGTAGCTGGGCTGACCCCACTGCTGGGCTGACCCCATAGCTGACCCTACGGCTGAGCTAACCCCATGGCTGAGTGACCCCATAGCTGAGCTGACCGCACTGCTGGGCTGACCTCATGGCTGGGCTGACCCCATGGGCGAGCTGACCCCATAGCTGGGCTGACCCCACTGCTGGGCTGACTCCATAGCTGAGCAGATCTCATAGCTGAGCTGACCCCATGGCTGGACTGACCCCATAGACAGGCTGACCCCATGGCTGGGCCGACCCCATAGACAGGCTGACCCCATGGCTGTGCTGACCTCACTGCTGGGCGGACCTCATAGCTGACCCCATAGCTGTGCTGAGCCCATGGCTGAGCTGACCCCATGGGCGGGCTGACCCCATAGCTGAGCAGACCCCATGGCTGAGCAGACCCCATGGCTATACTGACCCCATAGTTGCACTGACCCCACTGCTGGGCTGACCTCATGGCTGGGCTGACCCCATGTCTGGGCTGACCTCATGGCTGACCCCATGGCTGAGTGACCCCATAGCTGGGCTGACCGCACTGCTGGGCTGACCTCATGGCTGGGCTGACCCCATAGCTGGGCTGACCCCATGGCTGAGCTGACCCCATGGCTGGGCTGACCCCACGGCTGGGCTGACCCCATAGCTGACTCCATGGCTGAGCAGACCCCATAGTTGAGCAGACCCCACGGCTGGGCTGACCCCATAGCTGACTCCATGGCTGAGCAGACCCCATAGTTGAGCAGACCCCACGGCTGGGCTGACCCCATAGCTGACCCCATGGCTGGGCTGACACCACAGCTATACTGACCCCATAGCAGTGCTGACCCCATAGCTAGGCTGACCCAGTAGCTGTGCAGACCCCATAACAGTGCAGACCCCATAACAGTGCAGACCCCACACCTGTGCTGACCCCATAGCTGAGCTGACCCCATAGGCGGGCTGACCCCATAGCTGAGCAGATCCCATAGCTCAGCAGACCCCACAGCTATACTGACCCCATAACTGGGCTGACCCCACGGCTGGGCTGACCCCACAGCTCTGCTGACCCCATAGCTGAGCTGACCCCATAGCTGGGCTGACCCCATGGCTGAGCAGACCCCATGGCTGAGCTGACCCCACAGCTCTGCTGACCCCATAGCTGGGCTGACCCCATAGCTGGGCTGACCCCACGGCTGGGCTGACTCCATAACAGTGCAGACCCCACACCTGTGCTGACCCCAGTGCTGGGCTGACCCCATGGCTGTGCTGACCCCGCAGCTATACTGACCCTATAGCTGAGCAGACCCCTTAGCATTGCTGACCCCACTGCTGAGCTGACCCAGTAGCTGTGCAGACCCCACACCTGTACTGACCCCATAGCTGGTTCGACCCCATAGATGGACTGATCCCATAGATGGACTGACCCCATAGACAGGCTGACCCCATGGCTGGGCCGACCCCATAGATGGACTGACCCCATAGATGGACTGACCCCATAGACGGGCTGACCCCACTGCTATACTGACCCCATAGCTGGGCTGACCCCATGGCTGCGCTGACCTCATAGCTGACCCCATAGCTGACCCCATGGCTGCGCTGACCCCATGGCTGGGCTGACCTCACTGCTAGGCTGACCCCACTGCTGGGCTGACCTCATAGCTGACCCCATAGCTGTGCTGACCCCATAGCTGACCCCACGGATATGCTGACCCCATGGGCAGGCTGACTCCATGGCTGAGCAGATCCCATAGCTGTGTTGACCCCATAGCTGGGCTGACCCCACAGCTATACTGACCCCATAGGTGGGCTGACCGCATGGCTGTGCTGACCCCATAGCTGAGCTGAACCCACTGCTGGGCTGATCCCATAGCTGACCCCATGGGCAGGCTGACCCCATGGGCAGGCTGACCCCATAGCTGAGCAGACCTCATACCTGGGCTGGTCCCATAGCTGTGCTGACCCCATTGCTGAGCTGACCCCACTGCTGAGCTGACCCCGTAGCTGGGCTGACCCCACTGCTGGGCTGACCCCATAGCTGACCCTACGGCTGAGCTAACCCCATGGCTGAGTGACCCCATAGCTGAGCTGACCGCACTGCTGGGCTGACCTCATGGCTGGGCTGACCCCATGGGCGAGCTGACCCCATAGCTGGGCTGACCCCACTGCTGGGCTGACTCCATAGCTGAGCAGATCTCATAGCTGAGCTGACCCCATGGCTGGGCTGACCCCATAGACAGGCTGACCCCATGGCTAGGCCGACCCCATAGATGGACTGACCCCATAGCTGGACTGACCCCATAGCTGGGCCGACCCCATAGACAGNCCAAACCCTGCACTATGTGACCCCGCAGCCTGCTCTGTGTGACCCCAAACCCTGCCCTATGTGACCCCATAGCATGCACTGTGTGACCCCAAACCCTGGTCTATGTGACCCCAAACCCAGCACTGTGTGACCCCAAACTCTGCCCTATGTGACCCCAAACCCTGCACTGTGTGACCCCAAACTCTGCCCTATGTGACCCCAAACCCAGCACTGTGTGACCCCAAACTCTGCTCTATGTGACCCCAAACCCTGCTCTATGTGACCCCACAGCATGCTCTATGTGACCCTAAACCCAGCACTGTGTGACCCCAAACCCTGCTCTGTGACCCCATAGCATGCACTGTGTGACCCCAAACCCTGCCCTGTGTGACCCCACAGCATGCACTATGTGACCCCACAGCATGCACTGTGTGACCCCAAACCCTGCTCTGTGTGAGCCCACAGCATGCAAACCCAGCACTGTGTGACCCCAAACCCTGCCCTATGTGACCCCAAACCCTGCTCTATGTGACCCTACAGCTTGCAAACCCTGCCCTATGTGACCTCAAACCCTACAATGTGACCCCACAGTGTGCAAACCTTACAGTATGTGACCCCACAGCATGCAAACCCTGCCCTATGTGACCCCACAGCATGCACTATGTGACCCCAAACCCTGCCCTATGTGACCCCACAGCATGCAAACCCTGCCCTTTGTGACCCCAAACCCTGCTCTATGTGACCCCAAACCCTGCACTGTGACCCCAAACCCTGCCCTATGTGACCCCACAGCGTGCAAACCCTGCACTGTGTGACCCCACACCCTGCAGTATGTGACCCCAAACCCTGCCCTATGTGACCCCAAACCCTGCACTGTGACCCCAAACCCTGCTCTGTGTGACCCAACATCATGCACTATGTGACCCCAAACCCTGCACTATGTGACCCCATAGCATGCAAACCCTACTCTGTGCCCTATACAGCCCACCTGCACCCCATGCAGTCCATCTGCACCCTATATGGCCCATCTGTGCCCTATACAGCCCATTTACACCCCATCCAATCCATCTGTACCCTATGTGGCCCATCCGTGCCCTATATGGCCCATCTGCACCCCATGCAATCCATTTGTACCCTATATGGCCCATCTGCACCCTATATGGCCCATCTGTGCTCTATATGGCCCATCTGCACCCTATATGGCCCATCTGTGCCCTATATGGCCCATCTGTGCTCTATATGGCCCATCTGTGCCCTATATGGCCCACCTGCACTCCATGCAGTCCACCTGTACCCTATGTGGCCCATCTGTGCCCTATACAAACTATCTGCACCCTATGCAATCCATCTGTACCATATACAACTCATCTGCACCCCATACAATCAATTTCTACCCTATATGGCCCATCTGCACCCTACTCAGTCCACATGCACCCCATGCAATCCATCTGCACCCTATATGGCCCATCTGTGCCCTATATGGCTCATCTGCACGCCATGCAATCCATTTCTACCCTATATGGCCCGTCTGTGCCCTATACAACCCATTTACACCCCATGCAATCCATCTGTATCCTATATGGCCCATCTGTGCCCTACCGAGTCCTTCTGCACCCACTGCAGCCCCGCATTGGCACCCATTGCAGCCCTATTGGGGCCCTATATTGGCACCCATTGCAGCCCCATGTGGGCACCCATAGCAGTCCTATTGGGGCCCTATATTGGCACCCATTGCAGCCCCATGTGGGCACCCATCACAGCCCCATCTTGGCACCCACTGCAGCCCCACATTGGTACCCATTGCAGCTCCATTACAGCCCCACATGGGCACCCATAGCAGTCCTATTGAGACCCCACATTGGCACCCATAGCAGCCTCATTGCAGCCCCAAATCTGCACCCATTGCAGCCCTATTGAGGCCCCACATTGGCACCCATTGCAGCCCCACATAGGCACCCACTGCAGCCCCGCATCGGCACCCATCACAGCCCTATTGAGGCCCCACCTTGGCACCCATTGAGGCCCCACATGAGCACCCATTGCAGCCCTACTGAGGCCCCACATTGGCACCTATTGAGGCCCCACATCTGCACCCACTGCAGCCCCACATGGGCACCCATTGCAGCTCCATTACAGCCCCACATCTGCACCCACTGCAGCCCCACATGGGCACCCATTGAGGCCCCACATTGGCACCCATTGAGGCCCTATATTTGCACCCATTGAGGCCCCACATTGGCACCCATTGCAGCTCTATTAGGGCCCCACATTGGCACCCCATTGCAGCTCCATTACAGCCCCACGTCTGCACCCACTGCAGCCCCACATTGGCACCCACTGCAGCTCTATTGGGGCCTTATATTGGCACCCATTGCAGCCCTATTGAGGCCTCACATTGGCACCTATCACAACCCCATCTTGGCACCCACAGCAGCCCCACATTGGCACCCATTGCAGCCCCACATTGGCACCCACTGCAGCCCTATTGAGGCCCCACATTGGCACCTATTGAGGCCCCACATTGGCACCCACTGCAGCCCCACATTGGCACCCATTGCAGCCCCACATGGGCATCCACTGCAGCCCCACATCTGCACCCACTGCAGCCCTATTGAGGCCCCACATTGGCACCCATTGCAGCCCTATTAGGGCCCCACATTGGCACCCATTGCAGCCGTATTGGGGCCCCACATTGGCACCCATTGCAGCCCCACATTGGCACCCATTGAGGCCCTATTAGGGCCCCACATCGGCACCCATTGCAGCCCTATTGAGGCCCCACATTGGCACCCATTGCAGCCCCACATTGGCACCCACAGCAGCCCCACATCAGCACCCATTGCAGCCCTATTGAGGCCCCACATCTGCACCCACTGCAGCCCCACATTGGCACCCACTGCAGCCCTATTGAGGCCCCACATTGGCACCCATTGCAGCCCCACATCTGTACCCACTGCAGCCCTATTAGGGCCCCACATTGGCACCCACAGCAGCCCCACATTGGCTCCCATTGCAGCCCTATTGAGGCCCCACATCGGCACCCATTGCAGCCCCACGTTGGCACCCATTGCAGCCTCACATGGGCACCCATCACAGCCCCATCTTGGCACCCACAGCAGCCCCACATGGGCACCCATTGCAGCCCCACATGGGCACCCACAGCAGCCCCACATCTGCACCCATTGCAGCCCCACATGGGCACCCATTGCAGCCCTATTGGGGCCCCGTATTGACACCCACAGCAGCCCCATTGCAGCCCCACACTGTCCCCCCACCCCATCTCCATGAGCACATCTACGACCCTTTACGCCATGGGATGTGCTGGGTGACCCCACAGACACCTCCATGCCCCCAGAACAACCCCCTCTCCTACCCGGAGCCCCCCCACATGCAGACCCACCCCCTGCGGGCACAGCTGCACCGTCCTGCATTGCTGCCCCACTGCTGATGGCACGCACTGCAACGACGGCCCCCCAAGCCCTGAGCGGGGCTGGGCAGCACCCCATAGCTGGGAGCACCCCATATCAGCACCCCATACGAGCATCCCATAGCTGGATGCATCCCATATGAGCACCCCATAGCTGGGAGCACCCCATATGAGCACCCCATAGCTGGGAGCATCCCATAGCTGATGGCATCCCATAGCTGAGAGCATCCCATATGAGCACCCCATAGCTGGGAGCACCCCATATGAGCATCCCATATGAGCACCCCATA
>JACDJE010001122.1:7917-25270 GCA_016647715.1 Pavo muticus | reverse complement strand
GATCATAGAACCCATTGATCCCATGGAGCCCATAGGGATCATAGAACTCATTGATCCTATAGAGCCCATAGGGATCATAGAACCCATTGATCCCATAGAGCCCATAGGGATCATAGAACTCATTGATCCTATAGAGCCCATAGGGATCATAGAACCCACTGATCCCATAAAGACCATAGGGATCATAGAACCCACTGATCCCATAGAGCCCATAGGGATCATAGAACCCATTGATCCCATAGAGTCCATAGGGATCATAGAACCCATTGATCCCATAGAGCCCATAGAGATCATAGAACCCATTGATCCCACAGAAATCATAGGGACTAGAGAGCCCATTGATCCCATAGGGACCTTAGATCCCTGGAACAGGTTGCCCCAGGAGGCTGTGGATGCCCCAGCCCTGCAGGCATTCAAGGCCAGGCTGGATGTGGCTCTGGGCAGCCTGGGCTGGTGGTTGGCGACCCTGCACATAGCAGGGGTTGGAACTGCATGAGCATTGTGGTCCTTTTCAACCCAGGCCGTTCTATGAGTCAGTGATTCTATGGGTCCTTATGGCACCCTATGGGTTCTCTGGGCAGCCTGGGCTGGCGGTTGGCGGCCCTGCACATAGCAGGGGGTTGGAACTGGATGATCATTGTGGTCCTTTTCAACCCAGGCCATTCTGTGATTCTATGATGATTCTATGATAACCGATATCCCCCAGCAGGATGGGCACTTCACTTCTTGTTTTCCCACAGCCCCCAGGTTTCCACAAGTAATATCGATCATCTCTCCAACCCACCAATGATTACCCATTTCCAGCAGGTTTCCTCTGCAGTTTCCACAACCAGCTCCTCCCTGTCTGGAACGTCCGAAACGTGCGACTTCCCCTCATGCACCGCAACACACACGCACTGCTGCAGCTACGAAAGCCAAAAGCAAAGCTGAACACGACCCGCAGATCCACCACAAACACACACCACGGAGAGGGAGAAACCAAAAAGCTCGGTGCTGCTGCAGTAATGCTCCCACTCCCACGTTCACCTACCAAATCACAACGCCATCAACCACAACGCAGCACAGCTACCGATAATGAAGTGCTTCCGTTTCTCTTGGGGGTCTTCAATCTCTCAAGCACCCCCTCACCATGTTACTTTCAGGAAGATGTGGAGCCCGAGGGGTCTTGAATCTCTTAAGTACCCCCTTTAACAGGGACTCGAACCCCATTTCTCTCAAGCACCACCTCACCATGTTACTTCCAATAAAAGATGGAACCCGCCGCACGCTCGGGACATCTCCCTGCTCACGTGTGGGGAACCTATTTGGGAATCCCCTTATCCTTCCTCTCCAAACATGATACAGACTATCCGGAGGCAATAAAAAGGAATGCCTTACCTTATTCCAGGGAACTTGTGGCCAGACCTGATGGGTCGGGATAGGGGCAGAGCTCCCCGAGAATCACTCTGTATACGCGCTGAACAGAGGTCCCCTCCGGTCCCTCGGTCTGCCAGATTTCAGTCTCAGTGTCCTACCAGAGTCGCCAAAAATTGTCATCCAAACTCCAGGAAGAAAACTCTCTCACTCCAAGGTGGTGTTAGAAAATGGCATTCCTTTATTCCTCACCATGCACACCGGGCAACCTGAGAAGCAAGCGTGCCCCCTGAGTTCAGGTTCTATCTACATTTATACAGTTAAGACATACCTATACAGTCAACACACACACATGCAGCACACTGGCACACAGATTCGTTCTTTTCCAAGGGCTCATAGATATGTGCTGATGTCCCTTTGGGCGTGCTCAGTGGTATCGAGGGTGGTTGAGTGCCTACCTAGTTCTTCCCCTTTTTTCACCATTGATCACTGAAGCCTTTGACTCAGTTCCATCCACTTTTCCCCTGTTTGGAAGATTCCCATTGCTTATTAGGCCATAGTGAGACACTTCTAAAAACAACAGATGTGGAACCTGAGGAAAACGTCCGTGCACGTTTTGAGGCAAAAGATAAAAGTATCCTATTGCAACTCCAGTACTTCTTGTGAGGCAAAACCGTTGAGGCAGAAGATAGAAGAATTCCATTATGTCCACAGGGCAAAATTGTTGAGGAAAAAAGGACTGTTTACCCACTAAAGCTGAAGTGGAAAGTTTTAGAACTATCACTTGAGGATTCCTTCTGCTAAACTCCAATATTGGTTCTTAAACTGATGAACTAATCCCTATTGCTAAGCAAACCAACCTCTATCACACCAAAGTCTGAACTCTCCTTGGAGCACCGCTGTACATTGCAAGATTTCCTTCTCCTGCTGCTACTCAGTGGGTCCTGCACAGCTCCAGGAGGGAAGGAAGTAGCTGCCTCACACTCACAACACCACCTCCTCATCTCGTTGCTGTGCCAATCTCTTTCGCACTTCTACAGAGCATTTGGGACACGAACTCTTTTCTTCTCGGACTCTTCCAGAGGCTCTGCCTGTCCCATGGGCCCAGAACCCGGCGCTCTCCTCCCAGTGCGTCTGCGATGGTATCTTCCCCAAAACGACGCACAGCGCTCTGCCCGGAGGTCCACCTCCGCTCACCAGGTGGACGTTTCAGTGGGTCACCCCCAGGAAATACCGCACAGAGTGCAGCAGAGGAGCACACACTGCGTCAGCCCGAGGAGATTCAGGAGGTTGAGCAAACGGAGATACACACACCCACAAACTCCAAACGCACGCAGGGCTGGCTGAAGCAGCACAGCACTCAGATGGGAAGTTCACTCCCTGTGGGGGTGAGAAGAGATGGTGTCACATGGGGCCACGTCCCCGTCCCAACTCACAGCTCTGGGGGCTCTCCAGGGAGGGTTGGGCCCAGTATTGCCCAAGCTGTAGTTCTAATGGGGGACCGCAGGGAACTGGGACCCCTCCAACCCCAGGGACCCCTCCTGAGCCCAGGTCCCCCACTGTACCTGTGGCCAAGCTGCTGGAATCCCCATTGTGGCCTGCAAGGAAGGGAGAGCAGTGAGACCTGGTTCCGTGCTCAGTGTGGGGCATTTCTGCATCACCACTGTGACCCCAAAAGCACGAGGGGCTCCAGAGTACCCCAACCCCAAGCACTGGCGGGGGACAGCGCTGCTCTCATCACTCACCTAGTGCTGCTCTGTAACCCTTCTCCTCCTCCCCTGCAGACAGAAAGAAGTGTCAGCATTGGGCTCATGTCAGAGCGCGGGCACTCCAGAGGCGGTCTGGGCCCCCCCTGCAGTCCCCGCCTTCCCCCTGCAGCCCTCTGCCTTTACCTGACTTGCTCTTCCACACCACAAATCCAACGACGGCAGCGATGACAGCCAGGATGGCAACAACCGTTCCAGCCACAACAGGGATCAGGTTGGGCTGCGGCTCTGGGGGAGAGCAGCGTTGTCAGGAAAGGAAGGGGCGGCCCCTGAGACCCCCAACCCCACACGCCCCACGCTGCCAGGCTCACCCCACGAGAAGAGGCCGGGCTGGGGCAGGCTGGCGTGCACCACGCGGCACCGGTACTTGTCCCCGTCCTCCGGCAGCACATCGATGGTGGCTGAGGCGTGGTAGGTGCCGTCGCTGTTGGGCGCGATGCCCCCCCAGTGGGTCTCCTGGTCCTGCACCGCGCCGTCCTTCATCCAGCTGATGGCGATGGGCCGCGGGTAGAAGCCGTGAGCGCGGCAGGACAAAGTCAGGATCCCGTCGGCCTCCTTCCCCCACACTCGCACCTCGGGCCACTCTGCAGATGGGAGATGTTGTGGGCCGGGCTGAGCTCCCCACACCGAGCCCCTGCCCCACACCCAGCCCAGCCCCACGTTCCCCTCCCATCCTCACCTCTCCTTTTCAGCGCCGCCTTCCCGTGCTCCAGGTATCTCCTCAAGTTCTCAACGCAGACGGTCCCCAGCTCGTGCTTCCATCTCTCAGCATACGTCCCTTCCTCCTCCCGTCTCCTCTTGGAGATTTCTGCCACTGCGTCGGCCGCGGTGAACGTCATCGTGTCCATATCAAAGGCGATGTAGTCCCTCCCATCAAATGCATACTGATCGTACCCTCGGATGCTGCCGTCCTCCAGGATGTCACAGCCGAACATCTTCTGCCGCGTGTGAGACCCTGAGCCACAGCCGGGGTGGGGGGTGAGGGGCTTCTTGGGCTGTGGGGCATCGCGAGCACCATGGGGCTAGGATGGGGTGGGTGGGCTCAGAAACTGGGCAGCCCCGGGATAGCGGTACAACACACACAGCCCAGTATAGCTGGGCACGGGGCACGGCCAGGCCTCAATGAGGCTGGTGACGCTCCTGCCCCACGAAGCTCCTGTCCCAGTACCATAGCGCTGAGGCTTTGGCCGCACTCACCTCCAGTTTTGTTGTAGTGCACCTGCAGCCTGTGCAGGAACTCACAGAACACCACCTCACCGTCCCGGGCCTTCTGGGTCTGCGCTTCCCAGTGCTCCCGGTCCTCCTGCGGCAGCTTCTCCACGATGGGGTGCACCCACCGGCTCTTACTGTCGTAGTATCCAAAGAGTTCGCCGTCCACGTACCCGACGATCACGAACTGCGGCATCCCGGGGCCGGGATCCGTCATCGCAGTCACGAAGTACCGCAGGGAGTGCGACTCTGCGGGGACAGACGGCGTCGGAGCCGTGAGCCGCGGGTGGGGGTCCCGCGGACGCAGCCCCGGCGTCGAGGAGCGAGGAGCCGCGGGTCCCGGTGCCAAGGGGCTTCCCGGTCCCTCAGAACTCACCGCACACCGCCCGGCCCAGGGCCCCCAGCAGCAGCCCCAGCACCACCGCCTCGCTCGGACCCATGGCACCACATTACGGGACACCCCAGGCCCCGCCCCGCGTCCCCATTGGTGCCTCCGCCGCACCCCGTCCAATGGAGACCGGGATCGCGCGTGACGTCACCGGGCGCCAGGCAGAACACGCTCGCGAAGGTTGTCAAAAGTGAAATCAGAAGCGCAGAGGACGGGAGGGGACGAGGGGCAGGGAAAGGAAAGGAGCCGTCTATCAGAGCGAGCCGGGGGCGGCGATGGGAACCCCGCCTGGTCGCTGGAGCACACCGGTGTGGGGTGCACGGAACGCTCCTCCCAGCAAGGATGGGTTGGATGCAGAGAGGTACAGAGACCGCAGGGGAGGAAATGACCTCTGGGATCGCCGACCCAACCCCAGCCCGTCCCCTCCGTGCCTCTGAGCCGCGTCCCCAAGCGCCGCATCTCCACGCTCCTGGAACTCCTCCAGATGGAGAGAAAACGGCGACAGAGTTCCCACAGTGCGGCTGCCACGATGGGGAAGGGTCCCGAGGGCAGAGGGTATGAGCAGCACTCAGCCAATGAGGAACCGGGGGGGGGAGAGATAAGCGTGGGGTAACGGGGCAGAAAAGATGTAACGCTGTTTGCTGTGTGCTCTCCTGCTGGCAGGAGGCCCCACATTGCAATTGCGAATAAAATCCGCTTTATCAGAGATACCATCCTGGAAAATTATTTGGATCTTTCCAACACCTCCCACCTACCAGAATGAGTCCAACACAGAAACCAGAATTGGTAATAAAACTGTTCAGACTCACCAAGAAATTGATAAGGTTCCAGATAACAGAACTGGATTTTTCTGAGACAGTTATTACATCTGTAAAGGATGGAGAGAACAAAAGAAATCATGAATGTTTCACTGATGAAGAGCGTGAAGCAGGAAAATATTGCCAGTTCTCCACCTTTGAATACAAGTGTCAGCCCTGTAAAACCCAGCATCCAGTATTTGTAAGCCGACGGATTGGACTGCCTGCTGGATGAGCAGTAAAGCGCCCTTTAGACCCACTTCTTTTTCTGCTGCTCTTAGCATACGGTCCATGTAACGAGAAATAAGGACGTGAGGTCTAGCTTTTCGTGCTGGTTGTAATGCATTTGCTACAGCCAATTGACGTGCTGTTGGGCTATGAAGCATTCCTTGTGGTAACACAGTCCAACGACACCGCTGAGCAGGGCTGTGTTGGTTGATGGAGGGCACTGAGAAAGCGAATCGTGGTGCGTCTTTTGGATGAAGTCGAATGGTAAAAAAACAGTCTTTTAAATCAATGACTGCTACAGGCCAATTTGAAGGTAACACTGAAGGAAGACCAGGCTGCAACACCCCCGTGGGCTCAATTACTGCATTGACAGCACGCAGGTCCTGTAAAAGCCTCCATTTTCCACCCTTCTTGAGGATAACAAAGACTGGAGTATTCCAAGGGCTGGGAGTAGGCACTATGTGACCAGCAGCCAGCTGTTCTCCAACTAGCTCATGTAAATGCAGCTACTTTTCCTCTGTTAGGGCCACTGATCTACCCAAATAGGCTGTTCTGTTTTCCAAGCTAGGGCTGTAGGTTGCTGCCGATCAATGGCCCTTATTGAAAATTTGTCTGCAAAATCATGCCCCGTTGACTTAAAAGATCACGACCCCACAAAGTACAGGGAACTGGCAAGATGTAAGGAGCAGTGTGAGCAATACGACCACCAGGCCCTTCCAAAGATAGAATTCGGGCACTTTGGGCTGCTGCAAGCCCCCACCTCCTACGATAGCAGAATTAGGGTCTTTCAGTGGCCATTCAGAGGGCCATTCGCTTGACTTAGTGATGGTGACATCAGCTCCGGTCTCCACTGGGCCGAATAACTGTCGGCCATTTACTAAGCATGGCAAAAATGGTTTGTCTTTTGACACGTGTGTGGTCCGTAGCACAGCAGGTTTGTCCGTGCTCCCAAATCCACCAGTTCGGTCCCCGATGCCAGCTTCAGCCATAGAATGAAAAGGGACTCACTGTGCTGTTTTCTGGCCTTTGGGAATAAAGCAGGGGTGGGCACCTGAGTACAGAAAGGAAACGGAGGTGCTGGAGCAGGTCCAAAGAAGGGCGACAAGGCTGGGGAAGGGCCTGGAGAATACGGCCTATGAGGAGAGACTGAAGGGCTGTTTAGTCTGGGGAAAAGGAGGCTGAGGGGAGACCTTATTGCTCTCCTCCAATACCTGAAAGGTGATGGCAGCAAGAGCAGGGTCGGTCTCTTCTCACTGGTGACAGGTGACAGGATGAGGGGAAATGGCCTCAAGTTGTGAAACGGGAGGCTTAGGAGGGATATCAGGAAGTTCTTTACAGAAAGGGCTGTTAAGCACTGGAATGGGCTGCCCAGGGATGTACGTGCCAAATTCACCAAAGCCTTCGCTAGGGCAAGATTTACTAGAGCAACTGGAAGTTGAAATAAAGTTTAAAGGAAAATTGGAGTCTAGGGTAAAAGAAGGACAGTTAATAGAGCTGCTTAGTTTAGCACTGATCACTACCCCTGCTGGGACTGGGATTTCAGACGAACAAAGTGATCAGGTTTATCCTGGGGTAGGGTGGTAGAAACCCCAGGAAGAGCTAAGAATGCAGTACCAATGGCATTCAGAATGAAGCAGGGAGCTCAGCTGGTTCGGATTAATCAGTACTCCCTCAAATTCAAAGACAGGGAAGGAATCCGGCCAATAATTGACCGTTTTCAGAAACTCAGGTTGTTAGTGGAGTGTGAGTCAAAATACATCACACCCATCCTCCTGATTAGAAAACTGTACAGGAACCACCGGATAGTACAGGATTTAAGGGCTATCAATAGAATACTGAAGGATTTATACCCATTGGTAGCATATCCATATACTCTGCTTACCAAATTATCAGTGGAATTGGCATGCTTTACTGCCGCGGAGTCAGCAGGGATGGGTGTCCAGCGCGCGGGGAAGCACGACAAACTCAATATGAGTGGTAAAAGCTTCACTTTATTCTAAACAGAGCAATCCATTTATAAGGAATATAATATACTTGGCATTGCCCGATTGGCTACATATCTTATTGACATTAATCAGATTGGTTACTAACGCTCATTGCTACACCAACTACTCATATTTACAGCACAGGGGGGCTGTATACATTCCAGCGTATGCACTCACTAATTCCCTGTCTTGCATCTGCTTCCTAGCTTCAAGGCCACAGTGACCCTTACCTGCACTCCTCCACTATCCTGTTCTCACAGTATTTTTCCAGCATGATGCCTTCTGTGCTGCTGCAGAGATTTTGCTCATACAGCGAGTCATGGCTGCCTTGCTCCTTCAGCCATTCCTCCACACTTTACCGTTCTGGACCTAAAAGATGCCTCCTTTGTCTACCGTTGAGTCCAGAAAACCAGCTGATGTTTGCCTTTGACTGGGAGAATCCTGAGTCAGGAAGAAGAACATAACTTGCATGGACAGTGCCTCCCCAAGGGTTCAAAATAGTCCCACTCTTTCTGGGAACCAACTTGCCGAGGACCTGGAGCAATGGGTACGGCCCCCAGGACAAGGAACCCTGTTACAGTACACAGGTGACCTGATCGAAACAAAGGAGGTAAACTTTCTTGGACTTAATGGCCATCGAGTTCCTCCACAGAAAAAGCCGAGGTGGCATGATGACCAGTAACCCATCTGGGTTATGAAATCGCTGCTGGAACAACGAGGAAGGAGCCATCGGGGNCTGTGGGGCTGGGATGGGGTGGGTGGGCTCAGGAATGGGGCAGCCCTGGGACAGCAACGCCACACATGGATGGCCCAGCTCATCTGGGTGTGGGGCAAGGCCGGGCCTCAGTATGGCTGGTGACGCCTCTGCCTCACGGAGCCCCCATCCCAGCCCCATAGTGCTGCAGCTTCCACTGTGCTCACCTCTGCTTTTGTTGTAGTGCTCCGGCAGCATGCCCAGGAGCTCATAGAAATCCAGCTCAGTGCCCTGTGCTTTCTTGGTCTCCACATCCCAGTGCTCCCGGTCCTCCTGCGGCAGCCAGCCCACAATGGGCCGCATTGTGCGGTGCTTGCTGTCGTAATTCCCAAAGGCTTTGTCGTCCACGTACCCGACGATCACGAACTCCGGCATCCCGGGGCCGGGATCCGTCATTCTGGTCAGGAAGTACCGCAGGGAGTGCGACTCTGCGGGGACAGACGGCGTCGGAGCCGTGAGCCGCGGGTGGGGGTCCCGCGGTCGCAGCCCCGGCGTCGAGGAGCGAGAAGCCGTGGGTCCCGGTGCCGGGGGGAGCCCGTTCCCTCAGAACTCACCGCACACCGCCCTGCCCAGGACCCCCAGCAGCAGCCCCAGCACCACCGCCTCGCTCGGACCCATAGCACCGCTATACGGGACACCCCAGGCCCCGCTCCGCGTCCCCATGGTGCCTCCGCCACCGCCCCGCCAATGGAGACCGGGATCGCGCGTGACGTCACCGGGAGCCGGGCAGAACACGCTCCCGAGGGTTGTCACAAGTGAAAGCGAAAGCGCAGAGGATGGGCGGGGACGAGGGGTCCCGTGGAGCGACCCCGGGGCCGAGAGGAAGGGAAAGGAAGGAGCCGTCTGTCAGAGCGGGCCGGGGGCGGCGATGCGAACCCCGCCTGGTCGCTGGAGCACACCGTTGTGGGGTGCACGGAACGCTCCTCCCAGCAAGGCTGGGTTGGATGCAGAGAGGCACAGAGACCCCAGGGGAGGAAATGACCTCTGGGATCGCCTACCCAACCCCAGCCCGTCCCCTCTGAGCCGCGTCCCCAAGCGCCGCTTCTCCACGCTCCTGGAACTCCTCCAGAGATGGAGAGAAAACGGCGACAGAGTTCCCACAGTGCGGCTGCCACGATGGGGAAGGGTCCCGAGGGCAGAGGGTATGAGCAGCACCTGAGCTCCGTGGGTTGTTCTGCCCAGGGAGGAGGAGACCCAGGGGAGGCTCCATGGCAGCTCACAGCCCCCTCGCGGTGGCCCACGGGCTTCTCTTGGCAGCCATGAATTCACTACAGCCACACGAGGACCCTCCTGGCAGCCATCAGCTCCCTCCCACAGAGTGAGACCACCTGGCCCTGTGTGCAGGCCTTGGCTTCTCCGATGCTTGCTAACTCTGCTTTTCTTCTGCTCAGGGTCTCTTATCCAAACACAACAGCCTTACAACAGCCTTTCCAGCCCATAATAATACCCGCACTATTCGCAACGTTTAAAAACTATTGCGGTCCTGCAAGTGAGAATTGATCACAGAATTCAGCAACTCTGTTTCTAAAAGATGCTCCTAACATATGTGGCATTTCTACTTTTTCACACCAGCTGTTTCTAAGGACGAGGTACAAAATGCAAACATTGTGCTCTGCTTCTTCACACCAATTCCCCCTTTTCGATACCCAGTGCACAAACACAGCCTTGGAAACCCATCTGCACCCAATCTGTAGACATGTAATAGTGTTACGTGCTGCCAGGCTCCCGTTGCCTGGCTCCTGTGGCAAGAGAGTGTTTGCACTGATAATCCAGCCTCGTAAGAAATGAGCTGTATTGCTCTGTGAGGATCCTCGAGGTTTTTGAACCACTGCCCACTTCCCAAGCGCGTCTGAAATAACAGAGAAGCCTCAGAGGTAATGAAGAGATAATGGCAGTCAGTGGTTGGAGAGAGTGAAGAAACCCAAACTGGTGGTTTGTTGAAGAAAGGGGCGGGGGCAGAACCTCCATATTCAGCTGGGTCGGATTCCAGGGGAAATGCTATTGTTTTTCGGAGGAGGAGAATGATTGGAACAGCAGCAGGGAGCACTGCAATGCCCACGGAGCTTCCCTGGCTGCCATACACAATGAAGAAGAGATGGTGAGATGGGGGCCGGAGCCCCAAACCTCCACGTAAGGCACCATACTGGGGAGGGACAGCGGCACGTTGCTTCCCCCAACCCCTCCCGCATCCATCTGGGGGATGTCCTGAGCTGCGCACCTCCAGGGGCAGCTCTTGTGCCATGGAAGCACAAACAAACTCCTTCCGTCCTGCAAAACGCAGCGCCTTGCAGCCTGCTGGAGCCTGAGATGTGGCTGGGACAGATGCTAAAACCAACTGAAATTCAACACTCTTCTCTTTCAAAGGATTTCATGATGCGCTTCCAGGGCCAGGCAAACTGTTGGATCGGGCTGCACAGGGAAGAAGAGGACGCCCAGTGGACGTGGAGCGATGGCACAGCCTTCACCAGCTGGTCAGTCTGTCCGTCCATCTGTCAGGGCCGGGNCCACTGATGCAGTCAAAGCATTCAACGCTCAGTAAGGTTGTATTACGAAATAGAACGACATTGGATCTCCTAACAGCCAAAGAGGGAGGGGTTTGTGTGATAATTAATCAGAGCTGTTGTGCTTGTGTAGACAAGACTCAAAGGATAGAGGCTGACCTACAGGCGATATGGGAACACACTAAATTACTTCATCAGGTATCGATGGATGATACCTCATTCAGATTCACAGAATTGTGGAAAAACTTACCAGCTGGTTACCTGATTTTGCATGGCTAAAGCAACTCTTTGTAGCTTGTATCACTGTAATCATTTTGCTCATTCTAATGTCTGTCGCAATGAGATGTGTATTATGGCTTTGTAAAGCTTCCGGGAACAGTTACGAGGAATGGCAAAGGCACAAGCTAAGGCAGAAGGTGCAAAGCGGGAATCATTTTAAGGCCTCACTCTCTCGTAACGGAGTTATCTAGCAAAAGAATTTGCTAGGATAAAGAAAAGGGGGGAACTGAATTAAGGAATGACAGGTTATTGAATAGCTATTGTATTAGGATGCAAGCTAAGCAGGAATTTGGGGAAAACAGGATAAGGGACAAGGGGCTTGAATGGAAAAACAAGATAAGGGATAGAGTGACATCACGAGGAAGTGCTGAGGCATTGTCAGCAAGAACCAGCTTACTTCTGGAAGTTGAACACAAAACTAGGCTAAAGGTGAAGATTCAAAGAGAGGAAGACTACTAACTTCATCCCCACGACCACCAGAGAAAGACCCCCGCTATGAACCACGCCTGTGTCAAGGGGAGGAGCAGCATGCAGATGAGTTTCCAGGAGATGAATGGATATGTAACTAAATTCCAGGACGTGTTTTGAATATGCATAAGGCTGCTCTACAAATTTGTACCGCTCTTGTTTGTTGGGGTGCGTTAGGAGGAACTATCCCCCGCGCACCCAATGATGTGCATCTCATTGAATAAACGTGCCTGCTTTATAACCTAACTTTGGGTTATAGAGTTTGATTCCACAAATCAGTGACAGGTGACAGGACGAGGGGAAATGGCCTCAAGTTGTGAAAGGGGAGGCTTAGGAAGGATACCAGGAAAAACTTCTTTACAGAAAGGGCTGTTAAGCACTGGAATGGGCTGCCCAGGGGGGAGGTTGAGTCACCATCCCTGGATGTGTTTAAAAACCTTTTTGATGTGGTGCTCAGGGCCATGATTTAGTGGAGGGTTGTCAGAGGTAGGGTAGTACGGTTTGGTTGTGGTTGGACTCGATGATCTTTAAGGTCTTTTCCAACCTGAGCTTTTCTACGATTCTATGATTCTCTTAGTCTCCTCAGTGTGGTCAGCATCTATAACTCCTGGTGGAACAAAAAGTCCCATCCATGTAACAGCAGAACGTCCTAACAAGAGGGCACTCCACCCGTCCCCAAGGGGGCCCAGGGCCCATCACACCTGTTGGGATGAGAGTCACGCTGCTATCATTAGCATCACTGACCGGGCGGTGGCCAAATCCACTGCTGCGCTGCCGGCGGTGGTGACGTGGAACACATTTCCTTAGAATTGTTTCAGATTTATCAACTAAGCAAGGAGGTGTAGAGAGAACAAAGGCGAAACAGACATTACAGGGAGGGATGTCAAAGCGAGGGGTTGACTCACCCCTCCTAGCAACGGCCTGGAGGGGGGGGAGGCGAGGAATGCAGCCTTCTCTCTCTTATGCTGCTCCAGGCACTCGTGCTCACTTATTGGTTCAGACTGTGCCACTACAGCAAGGAATAAAACCTGCAAGTCCCAATAACTCAGCAATTGGGGTGGAGAATATTATAACAACTTCTGGGAACCAATTGTAATTTTCCCTCCTATTCTAATTGTAGTATCAGAATGATCTACACCTAGTTTCTTAGAATCAATTGTAATATCCCCTCCTATTCTTGCATACGTATAACTTGTCTCTATAAATATCTGTGCAGCAACAGGGAGTTCAGGTTGGCATTCTCTCACCCAGTGGAGCCCCCTCCTGCACCGGGGACGGGGTCGAGCTGGAATAGCACAAGCATTTTTATGTTCTCACTCAGGCTTTTTGCAGTCCCTCTGTACACAACCGGGTTCCCCACCATTGTAACACTTCATTCCTTGAGCTGTCCCTGCATCAAGTCGGGCTGCCAGCCTGTCTGCTAGCAAGGCCATTTTGTGACTTTCCGTGCCTACATCTCGACAGGCTGTAATCGTGTCAGTAATGGATGGATCTGCATTCTTGGAGGACTGTAAAACCTTTCGACAGTCCGCATTTGCGTTTTCTACTGCTAATTGCTTAAGCAAAGCATCCCGGGCAGCTTGATTTTCTACTCGTCTCTCTGGCCTATTCTGTAAACGCTCACGAGATTTAATGTAGGGCTCGCCAGCCTCCAGCCTAACTGATGTTATTTTCTAACTCCACTCCAAGGTGGTGTTAGAAAATGGCATTCCTTTATTCCTCACCATGCACACCGGGCAACTTGACAAGCAAGCGTGCCCCCTGAGTTCAGGTTCTATCTTCATTTATACAGTTAAGACATACCTTTGCAGCTCATTGGCACACAGATTTTTTCTTTTCCAAGGGCTCATAGGTATGTGCTGTTGTCCCTTTGGGCGTGCTCAGTGGTATCGAGGGTGGTCGAGTGCCCCCCTACTTCTTCCCCTATTTTCAGTTTAGCAGCCGTTCTGTCTTTAGTAATAGAAGCCTCCCAGAGCTTTGTGCCAATCTGGTCCCAAAGCTCCCCATCAAGAGAGAACACAGTTTTTGGAAATTCAGGGACATTTTTGCTTATCCATTGAAGAAAAGTAGCGAATGCTGAGGTAGATACAGGCTGATTCTGAAACTTCAGAACTATCCGTAATGCTTGGAGACCTCCTTGTTGCTCCTTCGTTAGTGACCTCCCCATAGATCCCGACAGCTCACCTTCTGTCCTGCAGAACGGTGTAGAGGTGCCTGAAATGATCCTTCCAAAGTTCAGTGGGGCGGCGCTGCCGGGCCGGGCTCGCTCAGCCTCGGCTTCATTTGCTCCATGTTGGGTGCTATTTGCAGCACCTGATGCACGGACTCAGATGTGAACGATCCCAATCGTTTACTGCAAGTTCTCACATCACCTATGTACATCCACAAGTTTCCTTCTGTAGCTTTCCCATCCGCCCTTACAGCTTTCCCATCCTTTACATGTCAACAGAGCATTCTACAAACATTCCGTAACTGTGCATGCGGGCGCTCATCCAATCAGAGCCACGAGCATTCCTTTTGCTTTTTCTCTTCTTCTGGAGGTGTCCTTGGTTCTCGTGCTNGGACTAAGGATCAGTACCACAGGTTGGGGGGCAAAGGTCAGAGGTCAGAACCGGAGCCATAGGTCACACGGGTGGGACCAAGGCTCAGCGCCAACGATCAGCAGTGGGGTCAGAGCCAAGAGCCTGGGCCGGGGTCAGAGGTCAGGGCCGGGGTCAGAGGTCAGAGGTCGCGGCCTCACCGTCTCCCGGTACTCCTCAGCACCCACCACGGCCACGGTGTCGGGGCCCAACCCCAGGTGCAGCAGCCGGACGCGGCCCTCGGCCTGCAGATGGTTCTGCGGGGAGGAGAGGGGATGAATTGGGGGGGGGGTTCCGTCGCACCGTGATGACGTCACCGCTCCCTCCACCCACCAGGTGCCGGTCCACCGCCGTGCGGTCCCCCGCCAGCCCGTACAGTTGGTGCCGCAGCACCAGCGCGGGCAGCGCCGCCGAACGCTTCGGGAACAGCTCCGCCGCCTCCTTCAGAGCCGCCTCCACCGCCTCCGGGCCCGGCCGGTGCTTCCCGACCCCTCCGCAGCGCCGCCGCGGCGCCATGGAGCCGGGAAAGCGGCCGGAGCCTCTCCGCTTCCGGATCGCGGGTGGCGGCGCGGAGAGATGACGTCACGGGCGGCTGCTGCTGCTCCTCCTCCTGTCCCACGTGACGGCTGGGAGCTGAGCATGGCCGGGCGGGTCGGGCTCGGTGCCACGAGAGGCGCTCCCGAAGCGAGCGCAGAACCGGGGAGGAGGGGAGAACGGAGAAGCGCTGCGGTGCAGCTGCCGGAACGGACGGTCGGCGCATCTCCGTGTGGTTTGGCTTCCCCAGACGCCGTCAGATCCTTTGCCAGCACGCAGCTGAACGGTACCCACGCTAACCTTGGCTCCTGCAATGGCAGAAGAGGCAGACAGGAGAGGGACGCTCACCCGTCTCCAGAGATCGCGGCTCGCAGGGAAAAACCCCCCCAAGGAGGGGTCTCCAAGCAGAGATCCTTCCCAGCGGCAGCCAGCCCTTCAATGGGGTCTGAGAGAGGCGCAGCCGGGCTCCACCCCTTCCTATCACAGCGCCGCACTGCCTCCAGCTGTGCTCACAGGGCTGACCGGGTCCCGACAGAACTCTGGCGTTGCCACAGGCCCCAGCCAAAGCCATCCTGAGTGACGTGAACGTCCAATTCACCTGGGAGGGTAGGATCCAATATACCCAATGCCTGGGCTTGTTTAACTGCCAGTTGGAAACCGTTCTGTTCTGTTCTCCCCCGGTCCCATAGCTGCCCCTTTTTCCTCAGTCTATACAATGGCCTCAGCAGCTAAGTTAAATGAGGTATAAAGGAGCGCCAGTACCCCAATACACCTAAAAACTCCTGCAGCTGCTTCGGTGTTGTAGGGACTGGGAACGCCTGAGCCTTATCCCTGACAGCACTGGGAAGTACTTTGGTCTTTCCTGACCAAACCACCCCCAGGAATTTCACGGACAGGCCCGGACCTTGCACCTTTGGAGGATTTACAGCCCGTCCTCTCTGCTGTAAATAGGCAGTTAATGAATCTGCCGCCTGTCCTACCGCCTGCAGCGAGTCGGATGTCAACAGGAGATCATCAATATAATGACATAAATTAACGTCATCAGGTTTTCCACAATTAGCCACTAGATGATGGCAATATGCTGGCGAGTGCACGTACCCCTGTGGCAGGACCTGAAAGGTCCACTGCCTGCCTCCCCACGTAAACGCAAACTGAGCTTGCGGCTCTTCAGCAATCGGGATACTGAAGAAGCATTTGCTGAATCTAGGACACAGTGACAGGTTTTTATCTCCCTACTCAACGTGTCCATTAGGGGGGCAATATTGGGTCGTGTGACCTTATTAGTTCTTTGTAATCCACTGTCATTCTCCATGTCCCATCCGACTTCCCCACTGGCCGTATGGGGGAACCATATGGGCTGTGTGCAGGCCTTATAATGCCCACTTTCTCCAATTCCTGCACCGTTCTTGATATTTCACCCTGCCCACCCGGGAGTCTGTACTGTCTGACATTAGTAATCCAGTGTGGTTTCAGCAGGCATACAGGCCCATGCTTTGCGTGGCCTCTCCATACTGCCTGCACCGCCTGGGCACTGATACACCTTTGTCGAAGTCTGAGCTCTCCCACAGTCGTCTGGAGAGCCAGACCCTATAAAATGGGGAAGGCCGGAAGGCCAGCTGTGTTCTGGGCTGCATTAAAAAGGGGCGGCCAGCAGGCAGAGGGAGGTGATTGTCCCCCTCTGCTCAGCTCAGTGAGCCCCATCTGCAGCGCTGCGTCCAGGCCTGGGGCCCCCAGCACAGGAAGGACGTGGAGCTCTTGGAGCGGGTCCAGAGGAGGGCACTGAGATGGGCAGAGGGCTGGAGCAGCTCTGCTGTGAGGAAAGGCTGAGGGAACTGGGATTGTTCAGCTTGGAGAACAGAAGGCTGAGGGGAGACCTCATTGCGGCCTTCCAGTACTTGGAGGGAGCGTATCAACAGGAGGGGGAGCGGCTGCTTACGAGGGTGGGTAGAGATAGGACAAGGGGGAATGGTCCTAAACTGAGACAGGGGAGGTTGAGGTTGGATGTTAGGAGGAAGTTTTTCACCCAGAGGGTGGTGACGCACTGGAACAGGTTGCCCCAGGAGGCTGTGGATGCCCCATCCCTGCAGGCATTCAAGGCCAGGCTGGATGTGGCTCTGGGCAGCCTGGTCTGGTGGTTGGCGACCCTGCACATAGCAGGGGTTGGAACTCAATGAGCATTGTGGGCCTTTTCAACCCAGGCCATCCTAGGATTCTATGGTTCTATGATCCCCATTGAGCCCATAGGGACCAGAGAGCCCATAGAGTCCCATAGAGCCCCATTGATCCCATAGGGATCATAGAACCCACTGATCCCATAGAGCCCATAGGGATCATAGAATCCATTGATCCCACAGAGCCCATAGAGATCATAGAACCCATTGATCCCACAGAAATCATAGGGACCAGAGAGCCCATTGATCCCATAGAGCCCATAGGGATCATAGAACCCACTGATCCCATAGAGCCCATAGGGATCATAGAACCCATTGATCCCATAGAGCCCATAGGGATC
>JACDJE010001116.1:0-27538 GCA_016647715.1 Pavo muticus | reverse complement strand
CCTGGCACCGAGGTCAGGCTAACAGGCCTGTAGTTCCCCGGGTCCTCCTTACAGCCCTTCTTGTAGATGGGAGTCACATTGGCAAGCCTCCAGTCCTCCGGTACTTCACCAGTCAACAAGGAGCGCTGATAGATGATGGAAAGCGGCTTGGCTATCACCTCCGCCAGTTCCCTCAGCACTCTTGGGTGAATCTCATCCGGCCCCATGGACATCCCATGGGATGTCTCAATACTATAGCACACACCTAGAAATTAGGAGATTTCATAAGAGAAAACATGGTACCCTACCTCAAGGGAAAAAAGAAGTGTAGCCAAGCCATTAACATTAGGCAAAAACAAAACATCCAGACAAATAAAGCTCAGTGTGAAGGCTGCCCTTCTTTAGCAAAACCATAATTAGACACAGTCCAAAGCAAGGACAGTGTTCAACAAGATGAACACTGCCAAAAAAAAATAATCACAGAATCATAGGGGTTGGGAGGGACCTCAGGAGATCATCAAGTCCAATTCCCATGCTAAAGCAGGCTCCCTACTGCACATTACACAGAAAAGTGCCTAGTCAGGTCTCGAATATCTCAAGAGAAGGAGATTCCACATACCTCACTGGACAGCATGTTCCAGTGCTCTGCAACTCTCAAAGTATAGGACGGTCCACACAAACGTGAGAAGAAACTTCTATGTTACATTTTGTGACCACTAACCCCTGCTCTGACACTGGGCACCACTGAAGAGACCCTCTCTCCATACATTACGCACTGATAAGATCTCCCCTCAGTCTTGTCTTCTCGAGGCTAAACAGCCTCAGCTCTCTCAGCCTTTCTGGACACAGTACTCTACCTCCTTTGACCTTCCAGCCACATTCTTTTTAATGCACACCAGAATACCATTGGCTTTCTCATGAGGTAGTATGAGCCTTAACAGATCACGTTGCTTTACTTCCTCACCACCACCATCCTTTTCCTTCCACCACTACCGAATGCCTACCAGCAACCAGGGCCTTTTCCATGCTACTCTTGCAAGCAGCAGTTAGCATTAGATTCATCTATTGCTGATTTTAATCTGTCCTAACCAAATACAAGCAAGTAATGGCAGCAGAGCATAGCCTGAAGGTTCCATCTCCTGGCAACAGACTGCCAGGCCCGTACAACCCATTAAATCCCAAAATCTGGGCTTTTGACATTCAGACCATACATCCAGCAGAGTTTTGTACAAAGATTTCAAGTTCCCAGATGACACTGAAAGAAAGAAAGTTCTAAGCACAAGTGTAAGAGTAAGATAAATAACTGGCATTTGTAGTTCTAATAGGTACAGCATCCAGGAAAGGTCTCCATCAAGGGATAAACAACTTCTTTTGCTAATACTCATATCAGTCTTTCTACTCTAAAGAATTTTTAATACATATTTAAACAGGAAAGTCTCAGCTGTCACATATTCCCAGACAGGTACATCTATTATTCTTTTAAATCAGCACAAAAATACTAAATACATATATACAGATACTATGAGATGAACTACTATATGCTAAAACCATGTAGTCTTCTCCCCTTGAAATAGCATAAATACACATTTATAAATAAATGCATAAATCCATTTTCAAATACTAGATGATACTCTAACCTGTATTTAGAGTAAATCTCTTCTCAGACTTTCTTAGGATTCAGAATGCAATAGCAATGACAATTAAAAAGGTAGATTTACTGGGAAAGAACAGCATTACTTTAGATTGCCTGGAAAGCAGCATGTATCACATTAGTAAGTCAAGAATAAGTTCTAAGTTCATTCCAGGAGTAAAATAGCAGACTCCCACTACTTAAAATTAACACACTTTTTCAGAAACTTCTTGCCTCGAAAGACTTAGATTTTCTACTGTAAGTGCAAATTCAGTTCAACAGTTTACTGAAATTCACTCAAAGAAAAGCGTTTGTACTTTGAGGCATTCGAAGTAAAATATGCAAGTAAACACAACACTTTACCTTAAATATTAAAGCAATATGTTTTCACATATACACTTATTTCCCTTTATACACCACAGAAAAGTACATAATATTTCAGTACATTCCACCACACATAATACACTAAAAGAACTTCATTTAGTAACCTAAAATGACTCTTGCATTCACTGTCACTTAGCAATATGACTACTCTGTTTACAGTACTGTTCTAGTAATTAGTTCTCACAAACTTGTTTTTAAAGAATGAAGTACTTGAAATTTTAAAATCTGTTAGTCTTAAAAAAAAAACAGAAAAAAACCTTTAAAAAGAATTACTTAAAGCCATATTACTGTCACAGAATTTTCTTTAGTTATAAGTACTGATATTTAGTAGTTACTGTCTACACTCAAAAGTCTCTAAGCTCTAATGTACAGCAGAGCTAAGCACTAAGAACAAGATCTCCATATAATGTGATGGAAAATACATCAATAACAACACAGCAAGGTCACAAGCTACAGTACATAAGGACTTTCTCAAACACAACAGCAGTAAGCACAGAAATAGAAAAAAAGAAAATACATACCTTCAGAAAGCCTCAAATACACAAGGAGCCTCAGCAAGAAACCCTTACCTCCCCTGCCAGCCCTTAAATGAGGTCTTGGAAGGGGTGGATCCTGGCTCCACCCCTTCTGGTCACTCAGGTGCGTTACATGTACCTGAGCTCCCCTGTGTTGGCCCTGATTTTCCATCAGGTGCTTCATCACTCGTTCAAGCCATGACTGAGCATTTCCACTATACCCTGTTAACCTAGGGAATGCCCCAGAATATGCCTACAAAGATAAGGTCAGAGTACACTACTCTCCTGTTGAGCAGTCTATTTCTGTGACAAAAGGCATGCTTTGTATCATGGGACTATAATGATTTGGCACGTTTTGTAGCTCAGACTCACAGAACACCTAATACATAGACAATACTGAGACTATGCAGGGAACACCACAGATACATCTGTGCCAACTACTTTTTGTTCAGAAATCAGGAAATAATGATCTCACTGTAAAAGACAGAATATGTAAAATATATTTTTCACTGAAGTCCAATTGAGGAATACTCACTTGAAATGGAGGATACAAATTCACTTCCATTCTCTGTCAGAAGATTCAAACAAGTCCTTAATGAAGCATAATTCTCTACATGGTACATATAGGGGAACTGTTAGGTTAGGGCTTGAACTAGTGATGGAGAACCTGGTAAAGGGCTGTGGCTGGCCCAGGAAGCATAGGCACATTGTTAACACCTGTGCTCCCCACATGATTAGAAGGAGTGAACCCAGTGTGGAGGCAACCTGGGCTTATATAAGGGCCAGCCACTAATGGTGGGACATTTCTTGGAGCTGGGCTATATAACTAGAGAGCACCTTTACCTAGTTGGGTGAGTTTGGCTTCTTTTTCTATATGTGACTTATTAGCCTACCTGCAATAGTTTATCTGATATTGTTAAGAACCTATCAGAAACAATTATGCTCCTTTGTGGGGGGGAAGTATATTACCCATTTCTTCCTCCTAATGTTAAAAAATATTAAAGTATCTATGGTCCCTTCTGATAACTTTAGAAGTTCATTCTTTTGCTATATATCACCCATAAAGTACTAAGGCTAGTTGTAGATTAAATGCTATAGCTACCAATTAAACAATTTCGGGTTTCTTTTAGTAATCTCAGATGAATTCTATTTGATTCTTGTAATTGGTCACTGATTAAACATCTCTTCTACTACATGTAATGTTTTAGGTCTGTTTCCTATAGGTGGGCTGTTACTCATCTGTATTAATTAACAGTCCGGTAAATAATATCACAATAATTCAGCTTTAAATTTTATGGCTGTATTTTTCCTGAATTCAGATTTCATACCTCAGTAGTCTATCAGTTCCCACTTCCATAGTTTCCTTATGACTTAAGCAAGTTTGCTGAGGGAGTTTGTGCCCATGGGAGCTTGCTGCTCGTATCTCTTTTCTTTTGACTTAAACAAAATACAAGCAATAATGAGCTTTCGTGCTTTTTTTCTACCTAGATATGCTGTTTTTTGAGAGTGAAAATTGTTTTCAACTTTTGATAGGGACCTGCTTAGGACTTCTTAATGCTTTTTTTTTCTTTCCCCTTCACTCTCTTAAAAATCATGAGGGTCATTAAGGTCAGAGGAAACCTCTAAGATCATGAAGTCCAACCATCTACCTACCACCAATGTTGCTCATTAAACCATGTTCTGAAGTACAGCATCTCCACATTTCTCGAACATCTCCAGGGATGGTGACTCCACCATCTCTTTGGGCAGCCTGTTCTAGTGACCAGCCACTCTTTAATAGAAGTTTTTCCTAACATCCAACCAGAACTTTCCCTGTTGCAACATGAGGCCATTACCCCTCATCCTATCACTGTTACCTAGGCAAATCTCTGTCAATCTGCAAATCCCCCTATCTTGACCTAACCATGAAAGGAAAGACTACTTTAGATTCCTGACAACAGAGATTATTAAAAGACATTTCAGTTAAGCAGATTGTTGCTAGACAAGAATTCCAACAGTTCTGATTCTTCTCATGCCACTTTATGTTGCAGAAACATGGTTAGGAAGACAATGTTTTAATATAGCCAGGGCTTGGGAAGGAGAAAAGAGTTGAATAAGGAAATAAATTATAACTGTTATTTGAATAATAATTTAAGATTGTACACCAAAAATGTAAAATAATAACTGTTTTATTTCTTAACTAAAGATCAACAAGGTTTGGCATGGTTTTTGATGGCACTGATCATCAGCTGCCACTAACTTTCCCATTGTATGTTTAGCACTTCATACATGACCTATCTTCATTTATGACCTACCTGCAATCACTGAGCTAATTCACACTGAAATGTATGTCTACTGCACCTGCATTCTGTTTTGAAACCTGAGTCCTGAATATTGCAAGATCTTCATGACAGAAGGTATATGTAATCTGTTCCATTATTCTGTGAAGGAAAAAAAAACCTATTTAAATAATGTATAGAAAGAATACAAAGACATTACAGACTTCACACTGATTGAAAACTATTTGAAAACAAGATGGATTGTAATGGATGCTCAGTCATATAAAATTAATACATCAGCCTTGGATACAATACATTCCTTCATCAAATACTCTCCTTTGACATAGATCAAAGCAGGTATATATTTAAAGACTTATTTCTAATAAAGTAGAACAGGTCAAATACAATGTGCTAATGTGCTACATCAGGATGTGTGGTAACAGAATGCCAAAGAACAAGCTGCAAGCTGTTTGTTACTTAAGATACTCAAAGAATTAATTTTATGCTGGCATATACTGTAATTAGAAATAGCTCTGTGCATCATGATTAAACTAGTAGCTATGGAAACCAAGGCACACTAGAATAAATCTAAAAGGAGAATACTGAATATACCAATCATAAAACTCCTCTAATCTGTTTATTTTTCATCTTTGCCATAATGCAAATTGGAATACTAAGGGTAGATACTACTTTGTTTTTTCTTAACCTTTTTATGTTTGGAAAGAATACTGCTTCTTATCAAGCAAATAGATTCTCTTTTCATATTAGTTTCTTAGCCCACACAGCCTTAGGTGTTAAAAGCACGTAATTTTAATGATCATTTTGTTTTAACTAATTTTATATAGTTATCCCTTTATAAAATAAGAGATCTGTAGTTTCAAGAACCTAAATCTCCATTGTGCTCCATCCCTTTAGTCATTCTGGTGGCTGTCTGCTGATTTTTCTCTAGTTTACCAATCTCCTTGTGGAAGCAGGAACACCTTGATATGCTGGCTACAATTACTGTGGCTGCCAGGGATAGAGAGAGCTTTCATTACCGAACACTGTCTCATATTTAATACCACCATTCATTAGGGCTCTCAGATTCTTTTTCACAGCATTGTTCCCTAGGCAGCCACTCACCAGTTTGTGCCATTGAATGAGTTCATTCCAGCCTGGATGCAGGACTTTGCACCTGTCTTTATCAGATTTCATCGAATACCTTTTTGGTTCACTCCTACAGCTAGTCGAAGTCCTTCTGAATATAGGACTGATGCAGGGCTACTATATAGATCACCTCTCTTCCCCACCCATTTCACTGTCATTCGTAAGCATGGTAAAGGGTACCTTCCATCCTATCATCAATGTCAAAGATAAAAACACTGAACAATATTTGCACCTGTAGCAAACCTTGAAGAACGTCATCTGTAACCAGCCATAAATTAGGCTTCAAGCTATTTACTTATTTAAGAAATACAGTGAAGTGGCTTTATCAACCATCCTGTGGCCTCCAGCCTGTCTCTCTCCAATCTGGCTACAGAAGTTCTACAAGAAATCATGTCAAAATACCTGACTAAGTCAAGGTAAACTTCTTAAGCTGTTCTCCCTTTGTCCACAGAGCCAGCTCCTTCATCATGGAATGTAATCAGGTTAGTCAGGCATGATTTGTTCTTGGTAATCCATGCTGGCTGTTCTCAATTACTGTCTTTACATCCTTGTGCCTGAGAATGGCTTCCAGGAAGATTTATTCCATAATTTTCCCAAGAATTGAGGTTGGCTTTTACGTTGTTCCCCAGGTTTCCTTCCCAACCTTTTAGAAGGTGGGTATGCTATTTGCTTTATCCATTTGCTGGAGACCTCATAGTGATCACATGCTTTCAGAAAAAATGGGAAATAGCCTCTCACAATAACAGCAACTTTGGATGCACCTCCAGCAGTCCCATGTTGCTTACCTGAATTTCAGCTCATTTTTCCTCTATCACAGGTAATATTTTTCTCCCCTAAGCTATCACACTAGGTATAGAGGTCTGGGAATCTACTGACCTGAGAACATTTTAAGTCGCTTTTCAAGAAATCAATTTGTTTCTTCATTCTCCCAAAATGTCTTACAGTGCTTTCCTGAGCCGTTCCTTATCTCTCTTCATCAAAGCAAATATTGATAAAACAATATATGCAGAGCAACACTCCAAAGGACATAGCCTTTTTAATTTTTATTTTTCCTGCTGCTTCAGCCTGAGTTTTTAGCTTCAAAAAGTGTCTCTCCAACAATCAAAACTCCCCTCCTCTGTAGGACCTAAAAGCACTGCATCTCTCTGCTAGAGGGTGAAAATATAGAGGAACTAGCAATTTCAATGGGACCTCATCAAAATTCATCATAACGATATCACTTCAGTATCATAGCAATTTTCCTTACACATCTTTGAATTCAATCTCTGTGACCTACACAGTGACTACCTTGAACATTCTTCTGCATTTGAAGTCACATCCTTGTTAGTAATAGTAGGTAATTATTTCACAGAATCACAGAATTGTTGGGGTTGGAAGGGACCTTGATATCGTCAAGTCCAACCTCCCTGCTAAAGCAGGTTCCCTACAATAGATCACACTGGTAAGCACCCAGGTGGGTCTTAAATATTTCCATAGAAGGAGACTCCACTACCTCATGGGGCAACCTGTTCCAGTGCTCTGTCACCTTTATTGTAAAGAAGTTCTTCCACATGTTTGTATGGAACTTCCTATGTTCAAGTTTTAAGCCATTGCTCCTTGTCCTATCACTATGCACCACTGAGAAGAGTCTGGCCTTGTTCACTCTATGATTAGCCTGCCATCACCCTTTAGATATTTATAAACATTTATGAGATCCCCTCTCGGTCTTTTCCCCTGGCTGAATAGACCCAGGTCACTCAGCCTTTCCTCATATGGGAGGTGCTCCAGGCCCTTTATCATGTTTGTGGCCCTCTGCTGCACACCTTCTAGGAGACTCTTGTCTTTTTTGAACCAGGGAACCTGGAACTGGACATGGTAGTCTAAATGTGGCCTTACCAGGGTAAAATAGAAGGGGAGGATCTCCTCCCTTGACCTGCTGGCCATTCTCCTTTTAATGCACCCCAGGATACCGCTGGCAGTCACAAGGGCACACTGCTGGTTCATGGCCAACCTGTTGTCCACTAGGACCCCGATGTCCTCCTCTGCAGAGCTCATCTCCAGCAGATCACCTCCTAAACTGTACTGATGTATGCTGTTATTCTTCCCCTGGTGTAAGACTTTATGCTTGCTCTTGTTTAAATCTCATCAGGTTCCTCTCTGTCCAACTCTCCGGTCTTCCTGGTTTGAGGGATGGTTACAGACATAAAACTCATTGGTTTTGCAACAGTATTTCTTCAACTGAAGGAGAAGATAAAAGTCTTTTTTCTGTGCAAACTTTAGCCATGTTTGTTTTTTATAGCTTATACATCATTTGCACTGAAAGATGCCTCACAGAGTTCAGGTTTGTTGCTACTGAATTTTATGTGTGGAAAGGAAACAAAAATGCATCACTAAAATGCATTAGTATTTAGGATAAAGAAATTACATCTAGCTAGAATACCTGTAAAATTTTAGCAGCTTGGCTATCAAAAGAACTCCTAAACAGAAGTGTCACTAGCAAAATATTCACTTTTTTTCCTGCACAAGTATCTGTTCCTTCATTCATTCATGTTTTTATCATCCTGTCATTCCCCACAGTAATAACTTCAATGATTGCCTGAGCTGTCTCATTCAGTATCACAGAATATCTGACATTTCTCTGACCAGCTTCACTATTAGCAACAGGTTTCTCAACAGAAGTCAAAGAATATACCACGAAAAGGATTTTTTGTCACATTCCAGAGCACTTATCTTTTCAGAGAGCTGCTTACTCCACAAGCAACACTATGGAACCACTCTCCTCCAACACACTCCCTCTTACTTGCTACTAGTAAGATATGCTATTTTTTTAACTGAAAAATTATTATTGCAAGTTTGCTGAACTACTGCTTACTCACCTTAACAATGTCTGAAGCAACTGCTGCGCTGCTTCACATGCTTAGAAAACAGAAACAGCTATCTACCAGAACTAATAAAAGAATTATCTTGGCAAGAATCAGGGTACGTTGGCATAATGCCATTGGCACCTACTATCTGTCAGTACTACTTAACTGTAGCAAGTCCTGGACTACAACAGCCATCATTGACAGTGAGGTTGAGCGCTCATACCATGGCTCTGCCTCTACTGAGCACAGCTCCCATGCTGCATAGTAGCAGTTTAAAATGTGCTCTTATTACTGGATTATCACTCTATATGCAGACTATGATGACTGATAATAGAAATGTCTACATATTAATGGAACTATGTGCAAGTTCAAAGCACTATACAAATAACCTGCATTTTTTTAGATCTGTTTCTACCAAACATACGTTAGCATTTTGCAACTTCCAATGCATGCTGACTGGCAGCAGCAGAAGCTTATCTACATGAGAGAAATCAATCCATGTAGACTGAGAAGCTGAGAAGCACTGAATACAGCATGAGGAGATTGTTCTTGAAACTGGAAATAGCCCAGATGTAACATCAGTAACACATTTGCATTTCCTTCATTACAAGGAAACAATTTCAGAAGATGAAGAGTAAGCATGAGAGCACTTAAGCTGTTCTTTTTAGGGTTCTGTTCTTGGAAATGACAGCTTCAGTACCTTAGATCACTACTACAACTAAAAGGAGTTTCTATTTTTGCCAGCTACACCAGATTGCATTATTATATTAATGATTTTCAAGTGCACAGATATTATTTGCTAGCTGATAAATAGTTGAGTACTTGAGGTTCTTCACAATGAAGAATTACAAATATTCAATTAGAAAAAATCATATGAAAAGAAATTCTTAATTAATGAGCTTGTGTTTTTCCTCTGGGTGTTTCTGATTCTGTATTTAAAATAGAATCACTGACAGGCCTTTTAAGAACAACATTGTAATTACAGTTGCTTAAATTTTCCTGATGACAATATAATTTATTTTTTTGGCAGAACACTATCTGAGAAAACTTTAATTCATGTCTTCTAAAAGATGTTTAAAAAAAACAATTCATCTCACAGAATACATTTAAAAGAAAGTAATTCCCATAGAGGTAGCTTGGAAAGTTAGGTAATATTTTGTTATTTTATTGTGGAGTTGAAGATAAACCCACTTCAAAATTTTCAAGTCTATGCATGTCTAGGAATAAATAACAAAGTTGAGTGCTAAGCTACTAGTCTGTGAAAACTGTGATTCTTCCACAACTGAGGAGAGAATTCCCCCGCTAATACTAATTTAATGCCCTATTATACAGTGGTTTGAAGGCTCTGACAAACAGGAAAACAGATTTTTCACTTTGTCTCCTTGTATATGTATATGTATGAGCTAGTCCTCAGTAACATAACAGATTACAGTTCCCAAATTCCGGCTTACAACACAGCATTTCTAAATAAACTGGAATCAGCAGTATCTTGACTGAAAAATTGGTCATTAACATTACAAGCAATCTTCAGTCATTTATCAGAACTTTGTATTTTTACCCCAGTTGATTGTCACATTATAATCAGCACCAGTCTCACATTACATCACAGTTAAAATCTCCTGTAAT
The DNA here is from genome assembly GCA_016647715.1 of Pavo muticus. Taxonomy (NCBI): domain Eukaryota; kingdom Metazoa; phylum Chordata; class Aves; order Galliformes; family Phasianidae; genus Pavo; species Pavo muticus. Next base: position 17,157 of record JACDJE010001116.1, on the reverse strand, counting down.
AAACAGGATGTGGCATATGTTTTTTTTTTTTTTTTAATGCCAGCTATGACAGTGTAAACTTTTCCTAAGCCTGTATCTGTATATAAACCTGCTGACCTGAAGACCAAAGAAAAAGAGCAATCCTTCCTTGAGGTTTTTAGAGAGACTGAGATTGAGAATCTGAGGCTCTTGAAAAGACTTGCTGGAAACTAAGGGAAGCTGAATAGAAGCATGTAAGATGACATTGGTATCACAACAAAAGATCTTGTCTTACCGAGACATAATAATCCATTTCACAATATTTGGAGTGTTTGTATAACCAAGTTGTACTTCAAGTCAGCAGTTAGCACAAAGCATCAGTTTGTGGATGTTAACACAAAGCAACTTTGAAAAACAACTCCATAATGTGCTCTCTATAAGGTCTTGCATCAGGCAGATGCAAGCACATGCAGCATGTCCTTGGAAAAACATTAATCAGCCTGACTTCATTCAAAGAAATCCTCACAGAAAAAGTATTTCCACTCACCTAAAAAACACGTTGTAGTTGTTGGTTTGTTTGGGTTTTTGTTACATTTTTTTAATAGTAACTACCACAGTCTAAGGGAAAGTGAAAGAAATTAAAGTAATGAAAAAAAAGCAGGATAGTAAGAAACAAAAATATTCTAGATAATGTTCTCATTTTCATTTTGTTCTGCTGTTTTTGAATGCTTTCTATCTAGAAAATGGCACTCTGGTTACAAATTCTCAGTGAGAGAAAGCTCCCCTTAGTTAAGGGGAGATACGAAAAAAAATGGGAAGCGGGTTATGAAAACGTGTACAAACGGAACCGAAGGGCAGACTTCCGACCCTGGAGCAGAAGACTCGCAGCGGCTCGCAGAGGCGCATTGCCCTCTGCTGGGTGCACCGCCTGCTGAGGCTCTGGGAAACCTGAGCCGCGTCTCCTGGATACAGGCGATGAGAACGCTGGGACTTGCAGGACGTAGGTGTTTATTGGTGCTTTAAATATGAAGTCAGCTGTTATAGAGAAAACAGAGAGGTTTTTTTTGGTGTGTGGGTTTTTTTTATTATTATTATTATTTTTAGTAATAATGGCTTCAAAGAGCCACACTTTTTATTATATTTTTTGTCAGCTCTTAATGTAAAAGGGGAGCTTGCCATGAACCTATTATCCACGTTTCCCTCCTGCTCTACAGGATACCAAAATAGGCAGTTCCTGGGACCAGAGAGCCCCAGTCTTTCCTCTAGAGTTCGCTAAAGAAATGGAGGAGTCTCAAAACCTTAGAGGGATAGACAGCAGAAAGGAGCATTTGCAGCATTCCCCTGCTCTCAGGGACTGTTCTTTACCTCAGCTTTACACAGCGGTCACAGCATAGAAGCTTTCATCAGCTAACTTTCATAATGATCAACTGCTTCAGCAAGCTTTTTCTTTTTGTACAGATTTGAAATAGCTTTTTAGATGAATTGTGTTACTCTCAGTTTCCATGCTACAGAACATTACAAAACTGTAAAGGAGGCCTGAAAGAAACACTCCCCACTGGGCAACAGTCCAATAAATGAACAAGCCTGAATGAGGTATAGAGGTGCTCATATGCAGCCAGTAATGCTATCACTCCTGTATGTTTTTAGAGGACCAACTGCCATCCTGTTGTGCAGGTAACATAGGCAGCTTCTAGGAAAACAAAACCTATCAAGGAAAAAAAAACAAATAAAGCAGAACCAGCCCATAGTTCTTGCTGATGCGCTGATTCCTCTGAGAACAAGACAACAAAGTCAACAACTTTTACGTTGATCTTTAAGATTCCATAAGCACTGAAAAATCACTTCTCCATCCTCCAAATTAATCTTGCTGGTTGCTACATTTCTCAGTAGTACTGAATGAAGTAGCTAGCCTCAGCAAGCAGAGCTGATAAGGCTGGGAGATGGGATCTCTCAACAGCAAGGCAAAAGCTTTCAATCTGTTACTGGAAAATAATGAAAGCTGCAAGATTTGCAGTCTGAAAGGAAAATTCACTTGGCTCATCTTTTCCAGAGCTACAAGTAAAAGTAGCAAGGAATAAGAAAGGAAAGCAAAAGGGGAAAAAAAAGGAAGGGAAGGAGGGAGGAAAGGAGGAAGGAAGAAAGGAATGGAGGGAGGGGAGGAGGGAGAAAGGAAAAGGGAAAGGAAAATAATACACAATTGCAGTAATACCAATGAATGAATAAAACTGAGTTTGTAGATATGATTAGGAGGAGACAGAATACATAAGATTTCTGGTCAATTGGTTTTTGGTTCCACATTTAAAATTGTTCAGATGAAAGCAACATTTCCCAGCAACAGCATAGAAGTCCAAAAGCAGATATGTTACTTCTACTCTTATAAATTTTTACATATAAGAAGGAAGCTATTCTTCCTATGCTTTTGAAGATTTCAGATTTTTTTGTGAGAGCTAGTGGGAAGCTAACAGTTGATCTTTAATGTTGATGATTAACATGTCAATCCTAACGTTCATCATTTATTTCTCTTTTGCTTTTTACTTAAGTAATTTAGAATCACACTCTTCAGTAGTTTGGCACTGCAGTCAAAAAACCCAAGAACTTGTGATAACTATATAAAGAAAATTAATATAGCAATATAAAACACAATATGTTAGCTATTCTTCTAGGTTTGCAATACATCAACCTCAGATATGCTTGTGCACAAATGAAAGCTTTCAAAAGGTAAGAAACTGCGCACATAAATACTGTAACTAGCTTGTGTCAGACAAGTTTTGAACAAATTTTGCCTTTTCCTTGCTCTGCTTTGGTTAAGATATGAAAAATTACATGACAGATAAAAACAGTCATACAACCAGATACATTTGTCTAGATTATAGTAAATCTGAGTTACTGTGACAGTTCTCAAAAGTAGAGTTCATTAATTAGAGCTCAAAAACATACAATTTCCAAAACTTAAAATTGAAATGGTACAATGCATTTATCTACCACAGTAGTTCTGCTGTGCTTCCCTAACAGTATGTTTGAGGTTTCAGTAAACTTTGAAGTCACAGTGCCTTCAAAACTGACCCTGATATTCACCTCTCTGTTTCAGTCACCTCCAAGTGAAATCCTGTCCCCACTGAAAATGACAGAACTTTTGCTTGATAGAATGAAAGGCAGAATTCATTAACCCAATATCAAAATACTATAACGCTTTCTAAAAGGCAAGATTTAAGGTGCAGTGCGTCTATAAAGACTGTTATAGTACATTTTATTTAATGTAGATATCATAATTTTACCAACTTGAAAACAACAACATCTTCATTCTGGAACTTAGTTCAGTTGCAGTTACACTCACTATGTTGCTCTCCTGAAAAACACTGATTTAGCCTCCAGAAATGAGTAAGCGAGCATGAAGAAACTACACCTGCTTGAAAGCACTTGACAAGAAATATAATATCCTTTTTTATTCAATGAATACTGAAGGATTTGAGTGGCACTGAGGTGATGGGTGGTGGGAAAGAGAGCAAGAATGAAGTTGGAAAGAGATGAGTATCAAATGAAATTGTTGTTTAATACTTTGTTCTCTGCATATGAAGGATTAATTCTTATAACACTGCACTACATATAAGAAGAATGCGTGAACTCCAGCTCCTTTTCTGACTCTTCAACCAAACTGTCATAGCCTGATATTGCATTACTTGAGGTTGAATATTATCCCATACTTCCAAGCTGCCAGCTTTCAACCTGTGATTAAGAGAAAACAATAGCAGGGGGAAAAAAATAAAAAATCAAATAGGAGGACTCCTGCCAGAGGGGCTACAATATGTTAGATTTAAACACTGGAAATAGCACAGTAAGGCAAGGCTGGAAACGAATATGTGCCTGGTCCCTGAAAGTCTACTCAAAACAAACAGAATAGGGCAGGAAAGAAGTAGCAAGAAAACAGAACAGTAGGGGACGACTGAAGTATAAGGAAGGACACAGAGCAGTAAAGTGATGACTTCACAGATCCAGGGCAGAGATCAGACTCTAGCTCTCCCTCATGATCCAATGTACAGTCAGTGAACTCATAGGGCTATCTCAAAAACAAAGCTCTAGTACAAATGGAAAACAGACTCTAGCCAATTTCCAATCTCATTCTCACGAAGCAGTGAGGTCTGCCCCTACACATGCCACAGGCTCTGCAGTGGAAGAATGCAGCACACACTGCATGCCCCAGGAAGCTCTACAGCCTGTACGTGAATCAGTGTTAGCCATGCCACTGAATCTGAACTCACTAAATGAACCCTGTCTGGATCCAGTTGGGGTTGTTAGAGCATGACAGAAAGACTTTGCTAGCAAAAGCAGTAACTTCAGTCTTTATGTCTCCAGACTTACGGGTGTGGGCCTTAGCCCAGATTATATTCCTGTGCATTCCTGACATTAAAACACTTGTAGCTTCAGCCTGTACAAATATGCATAAATAAGCACTCAGAAACTGCCTTATATGAATGCATGATACAAGCAAGATTTAAAATGCAAGCAAGTACCTCTGTAGCACTTTCAATAACGGCCAGACATTTTATCCTGAGCTGAAAACTGATTTTGAGAAAAGACATCCCACTACCATGCTGTCCTTGGCCTCCCACAGCCATCTGAGGGTAGCCATGGTTACAGACTGTAAGGGCACAGCCAGGCTTGCTGTCTCTTCCCCCAGTCTTCTACACCAGTGTTGGGACTCACTGCACTTCACTGCACCTCATACTGCCCTGTGGCATCTCGTTCTGTCTCATGGCACCTCAAGCCTCATTTCTTGTGACCTCATCATGGGGTTACCCAAATTCGTTGTAAGTGATAAGAGTTTGCAGCTCAAACAAGGATAAATTTAAGCCAAGGCATAATAATTGTAGTAGAGCTGACAATATATTCTTCATTCTTTCTAGCTGCAAAGAATTACTGAGAATGAATAGAAAAAAATGTGTATTGTTAAAGACCTAAAATTATTCCTGTTTTCTGCCATTATCTAAGATCAAAAAAATTCAGGTTTTAGTTGTTATAAAATATAAGCAACTCAGTACAAAGCTTCTGAGTCAACAAATACTTCACAGACTTCTTTATCTATGAATTCATATTAGTTCCAAGACAGGAAAAAAGAAACTGAGCTTTCAGGGTTGAATTTAATGCTAAACGTAAGCTGAGAATACTTGCCCAAGTTAATTCGAAATGTATGAAATAAATCATTTGAAAGAAAAGATGATTGCTGCCTGTGAAATAGGAGGTGTTTTTAGTGGGACTGAGTGATAGGAAAGTTAATACCTGTCTCTCTCTCTTTCTTCTTGTAAATATTAGAGAAGAAAACAACAATAAAACAATATTTCTTGTATGGTTGGAAAAATCTTGGATCTTACAACTACTAGTCTGTTTACCTGCAGTTTTTAGTGTAATGGAGGGGAAAACATTTCTTCATCTTATCTAAGAGACTTTCTTACATTTTGTCTTTTTTCAGAACATCAGACATGGACTTTTCTAGAAGTATTACATGATGTAAAAAGATGCTTTGGAAGCAGATGCTTGCAGGAGCCACCTATGATTAGCAATGACAGTTGTGTTCTGTATATATGCATGTTTGGTTATTTTTCTGATACTTTTAAACAAATTCTGATTCTGAAGTCTGTAGAATACTGATGGAAGGTTACAGAAGTTTACGGTTGTAGTGGAAATGCTAAGTCACAGCTTGAACCAGTGACTGAACACCTCGTAGGAAGGCAGGGCCAACCCAGGGGAGCTCAGGTGCATGCAATGCATCTGAGTGACCGGAAGGGGTGGAGCCAGGAGCCACCCCTTCCCAGACCTCATTTAAGGGTTGGCTGGGGGAGGTGCAAAGAAGGGCTACAGGGCTTCCGAATGGCTTAAAGGATTTGCTCTATGAGGAGCGACTAAAGGAACTGGGGCTGTTTACTCTGGGGAAAAGGAGGCTGAGGTGAGACCTTATTGCTCTCTTCAAATATCTGAAAGGTGCTTATAGCGAGAGCGGGGCTGGTCTCTTCTCACTGGTGACAGGGTGAGGGGAAATGGCCTCAAGTTGTGCCAGGAGAGGTTTAGGTTGTATATCAGGAAAAACTTCTTTACAGGAAGGGTTGTTAAGCACTGGAATAGGCTCCCCAGGGAGGTGGTTGAGTCACCATCCCTGGATGTGTTTAAAAACCATTTGGATGTGGTGCTCAGGGACATGAGTTAGCGGAGAGTTGTTAGGATGGTATGGTTAGGTTGCAGTTGGACTTGATGATCTTTAAGGTCTTTTCTAACCTGAGCAATTCTATGATCTTGTTAGAGATTCCTGTGTACCTGAGGCCTTCCAAGGGTAAGCAGATTCTTTCCTTTTTTTCTGTGTCCACAACTATCATATGTTAGCATGTCCTCACTTGCTGCAGCCTAGGACTTTGCTACTCTGCTGCTACTCTGCTGTTATTGCTGTGCTTTCCACTGCTTCACAGCATTACAATGGTTTATGTCTGCTAATATTTCAGAACAACTTCTCAACAATTTGTAAGTCAGCTGTAATGTTCTTTCTGGATCTCAGTAAGAAATGTGTCTCAATATTGTATAGGAGGTCATATGCTATTTACTGAATTCTTAGAAAGTAAGAGTGAGTTAACCCTAAGTCCCTTCAGATGCCAAGATGGTTGAGGTGTGCTATCAGACAGTCCTCTTCAAGGTGCCTATGGCATGCTGCACAGAGTTCCAATCAGTGGAGAGGTTCAGCATACCTTGCTGTCTGTTGTGCTTTTGTATCCTTTTTCCTCCCCAAAAACCACATCTCTCTCAGCTAAAGGTCATCTCTTTTCTGGCAATACAACCACTAATTTGTTATCTAAAATGTGTAAAATGTCCACAAAGGACAGGTCAAAATATCAGATAGGACCATCTGTACACCCTCCACAGTACCTGCAAGCTAGTGTAACGGGACATGGAGGGGGGTCATTCAGTAGCCACTTAGCCTAACATAGAAGCACTGTCTAGGGAGGCTTAGTTGGATCAGCATACCTGCCATACCTGGGGAATAGAACAAAATCAGCCTCAGCACTTTTTGGTTTCAAAGGCATTTGTTTTAATTAGCATCAACATACTGCTAAAGTTACTTTTTTTTGCAATAGACTAGATACCCCGTGTATTTCTGAGCAATAAATAAATTAATAATTGAAGGGGAAAACAAAAAAGAGGTGTTTTACATGAGGAGTTTCTGCTCTGTTATGATCCCAGTAAGAGATACACCAAGAGTCTGTAAGGTATCATTTAAGAGGCTATTTATTAGAGATAACAAAAATAAAGAAATAATAGCATAGATAATTTTACTTCCCTTTAGATGATAGGAATCCCAAGTTTCATCAAATGGGTATCCATCAGCAAGGCAGTACACTGTGTGGAGCCTGTCTGTAGAAAGGGTTTCCCCATGTTGGTTATTTAAACTACAATAGGATTTTTCTTACAAGAAAACAACTCTATTAACTATTTCCACTGTTAAACAGGAAAGATACCCACTGCATTTTGAATGAAAGCAAGGTCATGCAGGTGCCATAATTACCAGTACCAAGTGGAGGCGGCCTGTTACAGTGAGCTGGCAGAGTTTACCCTTCTGCCAAGGGGTAGCTGCATCACAGTGTAGCCTGAAGGAACCTACCGAACAGGTTCTCTGTGAGAGACTGCAAGAGATCTTGCGGAACTCTGGTGAGAGACTCACTGCAATGGCAGTTTAGATACCTTCTCACGTCACTCTAACCTTCTCATGCCCCTCTTGGAAGCAGTGAGGGGAAACTTCACATTTCTCCTGGAGGTTTGATGGAGGGCTCCTCTAGAAAGGTGGTGTGTCAGAAAGCCCAGCTGAAGTGCCTTTACACCAGTGCATGCAACGTGGGAAATAAGCAGGAGGAATTAGAAACCATGATGTACTTGGAAAATTTTTATCTGGTTGCTATCACAGAAATGTGGTGGGATGATTCCCATTGCTGGAATACCACTGTGGAGGATAGGGATAGGCTATGTAGGGAGGGTGGTGGAATTACCCTCTATTTTAAAGAGTAGATAGACTGTGAGCAGCTCCCTCTGAGAAATGGTGAGGAGCAGGTTGAGAGCCTGTGGGTTAGAATTAGGGACAGGACTACTAGAGGGTGCCTGGTGGTAAGGGTCTACTACAGGCCACCTGATCAAAGGAAGCCTGCTGATGAGGCCTTCTTTCTCCAGCTGCAGAGGCAGATGATCAGAGGTCTGTAGCACCTCCCCAGTGAAGACAGGCTGAGGGAGCTGGGCTTGTTCAGCCTGGAGAAGAGAAGGCTGGGAGGAAACCTCATTGTAGCCTTCCTGTATTTAAAAGGTGATTATAAACAGGAGGGGAATCAACTTTTTTACGAGGGTAGACAGTGATAGGACAAGGGGGAATAGTTTTAAGCTCAAGGAGGGAAAGTTTGGAAAACTACTGATAATCACCAGCCAGAAGGAATCTGTTATCTTGGAACTCTTAAGTCATGCAGAACCTCTATTTTCAAAACCTAGCCAGTACCAGTCTTTAAAGCAAGTGGGGCTTTCTGACTTGGTCTGATCTCATTTACAAATGTTGGATTCTGTGACAAATACTCAATTCCCATAAATTAATTCCAGGCAGACATAATGCTGTAACTACCAAGGTGGCAGCTATTATTAAGGAGCTTATTCTGGATTATTTAAAACTATTTATTTTAGACACAGCAAAGACTGTATGCATCTAACAAAACAAATGCATAAACTAAGTGTAATGAATATAATATCTTTTAAGCATTTTCTTTTTTTGACACCTTTGAGTAAGCAATTCTCAGCAACAATGGAGAAAAATAATCATCAGTCTGAGTCCTACATGAGGAAGAAAAATGTATGACCACTGCCAGACAGCAGAATAACGATATCATATGATCACTCCTAGAAATAGAACATTCCTAGTGAAAAGCTAAAGTAAAATATTGTTAGCTGACTCTCACCGGAGGTCAGTCACATCACAGAAATGAAATTAAAGTCACCAAAGTGTTAAGTACTCATTGATTCTACAAGTGGTGGAAAATTTTTTACTCAATTTAAAGTTTTATTTCTACTTTTACTGTGCTATTCATATATAGGATGAATAATCTATGTTCAGGTTTAACAACAGGGGAAGGAGAAAATATAGAGCTCTGGTAAGGAAAAGAATGAGCTGAGGTCTTTTCCAACCTCGGTGATTCTATGAATGAAGCTGTGTAATTTGTTGTCTAATAGTTGTGTAATTTGTGGGCTACTGCCTCACCATTTGTACTGCACTAATATAAATGACCATAATGGTGATACAGTAAATTGAATCAGGAAATAGTTCAGGAAATAATTCAAGGAAAAGCAGTTGTTCAGTAAGTTTGCAAAGCCACCATCCAGCTGCACAAACAACTGAAGGAAGTAAAGAGTAGAAGAGAAAAAACAAGCAGATGCAAAGGGGTGTAATTAAATGAGTGTCTAGTAAAGATCTGTGGTTTAAAAGCTCATGTGAAATACCTGATGATGTCAGGGTGGTGGAAGGAGGTGCTGCAGAACAAATTTTTTGACTCGTTGATGGGACTAGGAGGTTGAGGGGAGACCTTATAGCTCTCTTCGTGATTGCAGTGAGAGCGGGGCTAGTCTCTTCTCACTGGTGACAGGCAACAGGACAAGGGGAAATAGCCTCACGTTGCTCCAGAGTAAGTTTAGGTCGGATATCAGGAAAAACTTCATTACAGAAAGGGTTGTTAAGCACTGGAATAGGCTCCCCAAGGAGGTGGTTGAGTCACCATCCCTGAATGTGTTTAAAAACCATTTGGATGTGGTGCTCAGGGACATGATTTAGTGGAGGGTTGTTAGAGTAGAGTTAGGGTGGTATGGTTAGGTTGCAGTTGGACTTGATGATCTTTAAGATCTTTTCCAATCTGAGCAATTCTGTGATTCTATTCAGTGTGTAATGTGGTGTCCACAGAGGAAGCACAGACAGCTCAGTGACTCAAGATTCATGTCATCTTACAAATGAACTCCTGCAGGTTCTTTCGCCTGAGGGTGTGAGGCCAGCACTCCCCTGAGATTGTGGGAGCGCACAGTCTGACACTGACAACTCCTCACGGCCGCCATGACATAACAACGGAAAGCCCCCTACCGGCGCCGAATAACTGACGCGGAGCGGCACCGCCAGGCTCCCGCGCGCCCCTCGGCGGCTCTCCCCGAGCTGCCGTCAGCGGCTCCAATCGGCGAGCGGCGGGGCGGGCCCGTCAGGTTGCCCGGGCGACGGGGTTGCTTTGCCCCTGCGCTGCGGGAAGGCAGGTGAGGGCTGGCGGCCGTCAGCCAGGTCCTTGTCTCGGCGTTCCCTGCCCCGCCGCGGGCGGCGGCTGAGCTCGTTTGTCCGCGCGCGGTGTTCTGTTGCCTATCTGCGGCCTCGCCCGGAGGAGCTGCCGGGGTTCTGGGCGGCTGTTGGAGGTGCGTAGGGTCATGCTGGGGGGTGGTGTTGGCCTTTGGCGTGGTGTTTGGCAGTGTTCTGTTTTATGCGTGTCTCTCTACAGGCGTTCCCGTGTGTAAACGGGCACTTGTAAATATGGGGGTAGCAGTAGAAGAAGTAGTATACCTGGAAAGTACTCGTCCTTTGCAGGAAGAGAGAGCTCTGGGTTTGTTTGTGCTTCAGATGTCTACTGTGCTGGGTAGAGGGGAATAAAAACAAGTGCGGAGAATCATAGAATAGTTTGGGTTGGAAGGAACCCTTAAGATCATCTAGTTCCAATCCCCTGCTACAGGCAGGGACACCTTCCTCTAGACCAGGTTGCTCAAAGCCCCGTCCAGCCTGGCCTTGAATGTTTCTGGGGAGGAGGCATCCACAGCCTCACTGGGCAACCTGTTCCAGTGTCTCACCACCCTCACAGTAAAGAATTTCTTTCTAATATCTAGTCTAACCATTTTTTTTCAAGCAAAAAAAAGGCAACATACAGTCTAAGCAAACAAGCTCATGAAGATAAGCTTGAGACAGTTGACACTGCAAAAAAAAAGTAGTATTTAAAGTTAGTTCTGTTAGATAAATTCCTCTGCTGTCTTAGGAATGCTGCTTTGTGTAGAAATGGTTGCATGCAATTTGTGAGACTGCTTTTGAAGACTTGAAAATAGCAAGTGTAGAATCCAAGTCTGGGTTTTTTGGAATGCAGTAGTAAGCTTCATAAACCTGGATTTTAAAATCAGTAAGGAGCTTCATGTTCTTAATAGCTGTCCTAACTACAGCATAATGTAATATATAAATAGCTGAAAGCTTGTTTTCAGCCTCAAAACCAGTTGTTTGAAGAACACATTTTTTGAATGACATCCATTTGGTCTTAAAAGACATCATAGAGAATCCATTGTGTCTCTTTATGATTAAATATAGGGTTTAAATCTCTATTACAAGCATAGAGCTTTCTGGTTATGAATTAAAATTCATAAAATTTTAAAATTTTAAAATTTTGTCTTGACATCCTGCAGTTTCCTGCTATTTGCAGAGGCATTAAAGGTGAAGAATACTGATAATGAGCATGTATGGTAAACAGTCAGATGTTCCTCCAAATTTAGCATGGTATTATTTTGCCCGTTATTAATGTTAAATTGCAATTCCCATTGTTTTAAATTTAAGTTGCTGACCTTTGCACTTCCTAATTTTTGATAGCACTAAAATAATGGAAATACCATTAGGTTTTGGCATGTGCAAATATCTTTTCACCTGTCTTTCTTTCCTGACTACAGGTGTAGCTGTATAGGTTACAGATATAGTTGAATGTCTGTGTTAGAGAACAAATGTCTTGCATGAATCAGTTATGTTAAGTCTTGTGTTCGCATTTATTTATGTTTTGCAAGTCGGAACTATTCGAAAATTTCAATTAAGACCATAGTCAACTCTGGTCAATTATTGTAACCCACACGGGGGTAAGATGATGTAAAGAACTTGTGAAGAAACATAAGTAATATAAAACATTAAGATAACTTGCAGGCATTGTCTAACTTGATTTATTGCCAATGTATGTCGTAGTTGCTCACCTTGACAAGGTCATAGAATCATATAATGGTGTGAAGGGGACCCTGAATATCATCTAGTTCCAACCCCCCCTGCTAGGGGTAGAGTTGTCAACCGCTAGATCAGGCTGCCCAGGGCCCCATCCAACCTGGCCTTGAATACCTCCAGGGATGGAGAAATAAAACTTCTGTGGGCAACCTGTTTTTGTGCCTCACCACCTCTGAGTAAAGATTTCTTATGAATCATAGAATCACCAAGATTGGAAAAGGCCAAGATCATCCAGTCCAACCGTCCACCTACCACCCATATTTCCCCACTAAACCATGTCCCTTAGTACAACATCTGAGTGTTTCTTGAACACCTCCAGGTGTTCTCAGCCACCTCCCTGGGCAGCCCATTCCAGTACTTCACCACTCTTTCAGAGAATAAATTTTTCCTAATATCCTACTTGAAACTTACCTCTACTTGCAGTTTGGTTTTGGAGATGGAGTTTATCCCATGCTTTTGATTTATGTTTTAAGATCCTCAATTTTATTTCTGTCTTGGATTTAATTGTTTGCATTACTTGCTCCCATTAGACAACATGCCTCTTAGGCATGAACTGCCTCGCTTACTGATGGCCAGGACCCTAATCTCTTTCTTCTCCTCATTTACTTTTTTAGTTGCTACCAAATCTCTGAAAATAGCTGTGATGGGAGGCTGATGATGGAATGAAAGAGGATTCCAGAGATAAATTTCATAAATAAGTTTGTATGCTTAGCTATAAAAATTAAGACTTACTAAAGTGTGTGGTTAGTGTTGAGCAGAGCTCCGTAATCATTTGTTACTAACGTGTATATTTTTTGTTCTTAACTTGCTGGTTTTGAACATGCAAGTAGCTGTATCCCATTCAGATTTCCAGAGAATGGAGTGCAATCTTGTTGCAGATGAAGTGTTTTCTTTTCTGATGATAGGGTGGTTTGGGGGATTTCCTGTTGATTTTGTGGCTGTTAAGAGCACGTGGCCTCTTGTGTGAGCTGTTAACTCTGCAGACTGTTCTGTAAAAATTCTTAGGGCAGAAGATCTCCATGTTTTAGAAGATTGAGCTGGAGACAGATGCCCCAGTGTTCAGCTGTTTTCCCAATAAAGTCATTTTTATCTTATCTGTTTCTAGCTTTACCTAATTTTCCAAATTTGGGTTATCAATTAGCCATCCATATTTTTTCTACTTAACCTCGCTCAGCTAACCAAAATCTGTTCAAAATAGTAATGATGATTTGCACAGGGACACGGCTGAACTCTGAGGGGTATAAAATACTTGCCTCAAGTTTCACAAGTAGACAGGATTGTTTCTTTATGTCATAGTTTTCTCTCCAACTTGTAAGTTATGTTCTTTGAGGGTTTCCTTGTGTTTCTGATGCTGAAAATTGTTTGGTTTTCGTTACATTCTTAACATGTTAAGATGTCTTAAATACACTAAGTGTATTTATCTCATCTAACTTATTTTTCAGTACATTTATATGGCAGATACAGAATAAGAAGTGCAATTGTCTTAACATCCAAATCAGCAAAATACAGTTTAAAAACTGATTATTTAAATATTTTCTTTCTAAGACATTCATTATCACTTCAGATTTGCATTTTTATAGTTTGAACTGTTTTTTTTATTTTTTTTCTTTGAAAAACATGTTAGAATGGCATAACTTGCCTGCTGTCTGCACCAGGACAAATTCTATGTGCATGGTATAACAAATAGACGTAGCATATTTCTTGCCGTATTATCTATTTTCTGACAGTCAGAAACTGGGATACTTCAGCTTTGATTACATTCAGGTTTGATTTATGTGTTGTGATTATGAAATGGAGACCAGTATTTCAGCATATAATTAGCTTTGGGTAAGGTTATAATTTTTCTCCACACACAAGCAGTGTGCCTTCCTATTTTTGCTTTATTAAGAAACTTAAAAATCAAAGAGATGTAATTTTCCTTTTTCTTCAGTGTTGTAACAGTTCTTCATTGAATTTGAATAGAAATGTCTGCTAAACAGTAGTAACAGTGATACTGCATATATAATTATGCTCATTTATATTTTTTTCTTAATAGATGTTGAAGTTATTCTCTTAGGAAGAAAATATAACTGAAAGTTTCATTGAATTTGTTTTTCAAGATGCAGTTACGGAATAATCTTAGGAAGATGTGTGATTGAGTCCAATCCTCTGCTATTGTTGGCAGCTAGAGCCTAATCTCCTTCATAACCTGATAAAGCTTAGTCTTAAAATTAGCTACGTTTTTGTCCTCATACTCTTACAGGAAGGTTGTTCTAGGGTCTCGTGCCAGCACAGTTCTAGTGATGATGATGGTGTTTCACGGGTGTTACTAACAGCTTGTTCTGATCACTGTGAGGTGGCCTGGCTATCCTGTATGTTATCTTGTTTTGATAAATCCATATAACTTGTTGGAAAGAGCAAATGAGGGTGAGAAGGGGAGACAACATGCTTGCTTTTGTGCCATCAGTAGTCTGGGAGGAGTGGGGGGGGGGAAGACCTAATTCCTGGCTGACCTCATATGACAGGCTTCCTGAGACCCAGGTTGGTTATGGCTTATTGCACAGCCTTACTGTAGGCATCCTATTTTTGGATTTATTTTAGGATATTAACAATCATTACATACTTCATGCTCTCACTGTAAAAGTTATTAAAGCACAAATTAGTAAGTAAAACCAGATGTGTTTTTTTTTTTTAACCATAGATACCGATATAAAGAATTTACACAATGTCATGCGTATTATGAAAGAAAAACAGTGGATTTCTGTACTCTAGTAACTAAGGATTTTTAAACAGTGTTTTGTTCTTTAGTGTTTCTTTTTTTGTCTTTTTATCATTAATTCCTATCATTAATTTTGTGGCTTCAAAATATGTGGAAAAAAACTAATGCAAACTGGTAGTTAATCTTTAAAATATTGTTAGTCAATAATTTATAGTGATGTTATGGAATATATTATGAAATAATATCTATGACGTGGATTGACAGAGAATAATTCTGTGAAAAAGTTCCAAGTGAATTGGGGGGCAAACTTATTAAAACACCAACTTCTGAAGTCCAGTTATTTGAAAATCATTCTTAATTTCACAATCTGCTTAACGCTGATTTAGGGCAAGAGTACATCAAACTTGTCCATATTGTTTCTGAAATAGTCAAATACCTAAAAATTTCTGAGTAAGATTTTAAACAAGCAGGTATTAGAAACGCATTTGGAGAAAAATAGTAATACGTAGTTGATTTGACATAGTGTATTAAAAAAATAGAAAAACTGATCACAGAAGTGATAAATCGAGATAGGGAAGTTGTAACTGCTCATCTGGTTTTGAAGATATTTTGTCAGAACTGAAATGAATTGCTGACTCCAGCAGTTGTCAGATAATACGAGAGAACAAGCGTCAGCTTGTTAATTTCAGTGTCATTTAGATCCTGATTTTCAGGTGTAATCTCCTGTCCTGTGTGTTTTAGATAAAGTGTATATGAATGTTATATTTAGGGATGTGTTTTAATATTTAGAGATTGAGGCCACAATACTCTTCAGTTTATCCTTTCAGATTCTTTTGAGGATATGTCTTTGTAAAGAACTTAGTCTCATAGTGAAAAGTTACCTGCAGTAAAGTGCCCAGGAGTAAGATCAACATTAATGCCATTATGAGAAAAACATGAGTTTTGTAAATCTTGAATTTTGTAGCTCTGAGCTTCAGTGACACATTACAGTGTTTTTATGCTAGGATCACAATTTGCCATCGCTTCATTTATCTGTCTTAGCTGGTTTTTCTTTTTGTATTTATGCCTAGTCAATTAAACATTGGGGCCAGTCATTCATCTCCAGTAATGCGAATAAAACACTTTATATGTGCCTTAAAGATGTCTCTTTTGGTCTGATCTACTCAAATGCCTTATTAACATCCAATGCTTGAACAAAAATTCAATTTGCTCTATTAGCACTTTGATATCATGGTAGCTTTTGTTGGCCTTGAAAGAGAGAACTAAAGAACGATGGCTGTATGTGTGTAGCAGAAATGCTGAGTCATGGCTTGAACCAGTGATTGAGCGCCTGGTGGGAAGGCAGGGCCAACCCAGGGGAGCTCAGGTGCGTGCAGTATACCTGAGTGACCAGAAGGAGTGGAGCCAGGATCCACCCCTTCTCAGACCTCATTTAAGGGCTGGCAGGGGAGGTAAGGGTGTTTTGTTGGAGATTCCTGTGTACCTTCCAAGGGTAAGCAGATTCTTTCCTTCGTTTCTGTGTCCGTGGCTGCCACGTTTGGGCATATCCTCACTTGCTGCAGCCTGGGATTTTGCTACTCTGTTATCATTACAGCTCTTTCCATTGCATTGTAGCATTACAATGTGCCAAGTGGATTTTTGGTTGACTGCATGCTATGCTATTTATGAAACATGAATAACTGATGTAGGCTTTGAACAGCAGCATATTCCAGTTTCTGGTGAACTAGTAAGGCTATATACCATATGAAATCTTGAGCATTGTGCCCTTGTCAAGAGGCAGAGCAGCCTGAAACAAGGGCTTTCCTATACATACTGGTGTTCATATACTCAAAGCTGTGGTTTTTAGGTTGTGAAAAGCAGTAATAATGTGCATATGATTCATTTAGCGCATCAGTGGCTTCTTTATCATTTAGTCATAGACCAAGGATATTGTTGAGCATTTCTTCAGTTGTTTGAATAGATGTATCTGAAATAAACTTGTATTTCTGATGTAGTTTGATATTGCATAGAATTGCACACTTGACGTTGTTTATGGTTGAGGTGAAGTCTTTAAAGTCTGGAAGAATTTCAGCAGTGTGGTGGGAAGCTCCTTTTTGTTCTTGTGTATGTATCCGTTGAACTGGAGGGCTATATAACAGCAAGCAATCTTTAGTTAATCTGGGAACGCTACTTTCCATAATTGTATTGGGTGTCTTGATTTAATTTTTCTGTTGTTCGGTGCTTTTCCCTTGAGTGTTGTAGTTCCCGAGCGAGAGGTTGGTGTTGTAATAGGCGAAGGCGGGGATTCGCGATGTCACGGGATAGGATAACCCCTCCCCTCCCCCCTTTGGGGGCGTACACACGGTAGAGGCTTAGTATATAAGGTGTTGCACCACGTGAATAAACGGACCACTTTCTTACACCATATTGGTGCATGCTTGCGTGGTCCGGGCCGCAAACTGCAGGTGCATGGGAATCC
>JACDJE010000090.1:2359740-2507023 GCA_016647715.1 Pavo muticus | reverse complement strand
TAAGATACACCAGGGGAGGTTCCTGTTGGATATTAGGAAGAATTTCCTCTCTGAGAGAGCGGTGAGGCAGTGGCACAGGCTGCCTGGGGAGGTGGGGGAGTCACCGTTCCTGGAGGAACGGTTCAGGAACCGTGTGGTTGTGGCACTGAGGGACGTGGTTAGTGGCCATGTGGGGATGGGTTGACAGTTGGACTTGTTGATCTTAGTGGTGTTTTCGAACCTAGTGGTTGTTGACCTTGAACATAGCAGGGGGGTTGAAACTAGATGATCATTATGGTCCTTTTCAGCCCAGGCCATCCTGTGCAACTGTAAATCTTCTGCTCTATGTAAGTATTGTACTGAGGGGACCAGGAATATCTCAGAGCAGACTGCTGATGCAAGTCTACTAAGCATACAACACAAGAGCAACCTGAAGAACTACAGAAAATTCAGTTTGGGTTGAACTGACATATGGGTTGTTAGAGTTAGGGTAGTATGGTTAGGTTGCAATTGGACTTGATGATCTTGCAGGTCTTTTCCAATCTAAGCAATTCCATGATTCTATGATTGACTTGCATTGGAAATGAGAAATGTAATTATTTTGTGGTTTGGTTTTTATTTCATTTAAACTCATCACAAACACTGTCTGAATTCTTGTTGTCCTGAGGAAGACAGAAATATACCCAGTTTATTTCTGTCACCAGTAAATAATACTTTGAGTAAGTCTTTGAAATTTTTACACTCTCCAGGAATTTAAAGAAATGACAATGCAATTCCCAATTGCTTTGTTGAAAGGATAAGGAATAGGCAGAGTTTACAGTGCGATTTTTGATTTATCTGTCTTCCTGTCTCTTGACTCTTCCCTCTCTTTTCCCCTTCTCTTAGAGAGTTATTTGTAGATTAGAACCTATCTAGGGTTAACATCATCAGCTTACAAAAATCGGTGCAAGCTTTCCCTTTTATCTTAAACAGTGCCTCAACAGAGATTTGATTTAGATAATGACCAGATCTGAGCATACAAAAAAGAAATAGACTAATACTAGTTCCCAATTAATTTCAAACAATATTTTTTCATCACATACAACACTTGCACATAAAAGTCAAACTAGTATGCCTGGATCTTGACAATTGCAATATATATTTCAAAAATAACATGAAGTATTATACATATCATCAAAGAAGGCAGGGATGCACCGGGAAGAGGGAGATGGCCTTGGCTTCAGGGCCTTCTGACTTCAAGAGCTCAGATCTTACTGTACTGCTACTTAAAATTCCCACAGACCCATTTTTTTTTTTAAAGCCTGCAGTAAACAGTTGCTGAAGCTTTAATGAACCATATGCTCAGGGTGGCAAATGTTCAACTAAGAGAAGTGGCAAGTTCATTTACATTTTTCAAAAACTCGACAATTTGCAATGAAGCATGAGCTGAGAGTAAAATGTAAACAGCTCTTTCCAAGAACATAAATCAAATTTGTGACTTATTGTACATTTCATGCTGAATGCCAGAGAGGCATCACTTCAAACATTAAGGGTAAGAGCATTTCAAGATTCTCTGGTCTGGAATTGTGAATGGATGACAAAGCATTTCCAGATCAATGATTTACTTCATTGTAATTCCATTAAAGGTTCCTTTTGTCATGCGGTTATGACTGTCCTATTATTTCCAGCAGAAACTCAATACTGAAGCCCTTGCTGAACAAAGATTTGCTCCTGTTTCTTTCTTTCTTTCTTTTTTTTTAATTATTTAGATTCCGCATTGTTTATGTTGAACTATGACTCTGGAGTTCTTGCCTTGTCACATGTATATCCACATGCATAAGCACAATGATTGTTCAAAAAAGTAGCTCATATTGCTTCAGAGGTGACACAAGCAATCTAAGATGCAGAGTGAGATTCTATCTGGTCCAACCATTGATTATCTATTTGGTTTCATTTGTATTTTTGATTTATGTTGTACTTACAGGTAAACTCCTCAGGATAGGTACAATCTCTCAATCAATTTTTACAGCTCCTAGCACATGCAGATTAGTTCCTAAAGTAGCAATAATGATTCCAATAGATAGCGACCACAGGAAATCAATCTGAATGCTTCCAGAAGAGGTCACAATTGCTCAGAAGTTCCCCAGATTACTTTTCCTATAAGAGCTGTTTTTGAAGTGAGAGCTCGAAGCTAGCATAACTAATAATTCACTGCAACAAAACACAGAATAGATTATTTATCAGTAAGGAAAAGTGATTTATCTAATTAATTATTGCCTTATTTTGGGAAGTTAATGAAATAGCTTTCGTCTTGTATAAAGATAATTTATCATAAAAGATAAAATCTCTGAACTAAAGCAAACTATGTAATCACTAGATTAACTGCACATCAGTAGCAATTTGTTTATTAAAAGGGTACTTGCATTTATTTTTAATAGAAGAAAGCTTCCATTTTTTAATAGTTAAATTTGCCAGCAAAAACTTACTTTAAAATTAAACTCTCTGGATTTTCATATTTACTAACAGCAGCTTCTGTATCCCTCCAGTGTATTTATAACTCCTTTGATTTATACAAAGTTAAGGATTTCACAGTTACTGGGTAAAAAGCCAACACTAATTCTTTCTGCAATAGAAAGGAAAACGATCACAAGATGAAATCATACGAAGTAGCTATTTGAAAAACAGTATGCAGTTAGGAACTGTAGCTTCCAAAATGAAGGACAAAAGTGAAGTAACATGAATCAAGCTATTGAATCTCACATTCTACAAAATATTAAGATCACAAAATATCTACCCTGGAAATCTCCAATTATCTCTGCTCATCTTCATGCATACTTGTTTTTGCTTTGGAATCCTCAGAATCATCATGACCAAAGACTGTTTGAAATTTCTTCTCTGTAAATAAGCTTACATCCTTCTTGGCATATATATACATACACATATATATTTACTGGATTCCTATGACCTTTTCTCCAGCTTCTTTTAACTCTTGCACTAACTTATAAGAGATTTGCCTCTTTTCTCAAATTATCAAACTTTCCCACCAATCTGTTCACAAACCGTTTATTTTTCTCTGATTTAGTCTTCTACTTTAACTTGTACTTTTCTCCTATTCACCATTCAGCTTTCACTTTGGGATATCAGTGGTCAAATTCATCTTCCCTCTCCTGACATCTTACATTAGATTCTCAACTTTGAATCAAGGCTTTTGCTCACCAGAGATTTAACTATTCAGTATTCACGCAATTATTGTTTCAGCAAAAGTTTTTCTCTGATTTTTCCCTTACTGTTGCTGACCACTACTTCTTTCTGTCCCCCACCTACATTCTTCTTCTTGCTAACATCTTAGCACAACAGCAACTTCCTCTCCAACATAATTAGCAGCTTCGCAATTCCCGTCTCTCTTGTCTGTTAGGGATCTGTTATGTCCTTACAATACAGTTTTAAATGATATTTATGCATAAATCCTGAAGAAAATAACAATGTAAATATTTCAGTTCTTGTGTGACAGCTCTCAGAAAACAGTATTAGAGAATGAGAGAGGGATACAGTTTCTGCATCAATCAATGTAAGATCAGTCATAGGTAACAGCAGCTATAGAAGCTTCAAAAAACACTTTCTCCATTTTATTCTCAAAATAGTTTAAAATTATTGAATCACAGAATCATTTGAGTTGGAAGGGACCTTTAAAGCCATCACTCCAACTCCCCTGTAATGAATAGGGACATCTACATCTCTATCAGATCTCAGAGCCTGGTGCAGGCTGACCTTGAGTATCTCCAGGGATGGGGCATCCACCACCTCTCTGGGCAACTTGTGCCAGGCAGGAATAGCTAGTTGATGAAATTCATACCACGAAAATTAATTCTTGTATTCATGTCACAACACAAGGTGATCTCAATCCTGGCCAGCCAACTGTTTTGTTTTTTGGTTTTTTTTTTTTTGCTTGTTTGTTCTTTTATATTTGTGAGGATAAGGAATAATTATGTATATACCTGCCACAGCAAAGTTAAAGCACCTGCCAAGCTCTTTGCAATATAACAGTGTATGCGGAAAAAAAAAATTTAGTCTAACCACATTTTATTATGCATTTTTTTATCAAAAATCTTCAAGCATATCTATCCTATCAGAGTGCAGACCTGATAGGTAAGAATGAAGACTGCTTTGGTAAAGTAGCCTGCAGACTAACCGTATTGCTGTACTTAACAAATGACTTACATCCTCTGCAAGGGCAAGAGGAAAAAAAAGGAACATTAACTGTGAGAGAATGAGATTTATTTTATCATTTTAAAGTTTCTTGAACCAAGTTTACAAAGCGATTTAGTCTACTATTATTTATTCAGTCCTCTCTCAAGGACTATCTGTTATAGTCTGCTGCATAAAACTGTTCAGATTCTTCCCCCCTCTATTTCCTTTATGGTTTTCTATTTGAAATGTTTAAAGAAAGTTCACTTTTTCAGGTATTAACTCAATGAAGACAGAGATAAGCCCAAATCAAACTAATCTCTAGCAGGTTCATGAGTCCACACAACACCATTTAAAAATTAGCTAGAAAATTCTGAAAGACCGAAGATTTAGGTCAGCCTTAAATTATTATTTATCAGGTATCTTATAGTCTAACTTAACCTACTAATTTGCCTGTTTATTCACAAAATTTGAATTTAATGTCCTAGTACCTTATAAAAAGAAGTAATAAAACCCTTATTTCTATACTGTCACTTGTTCAATTAGGAAATCAAAATTGAAATCTTTGTGTATGTAAGAGTGAACTTGTTTGCCTTAGGTCTTGCATTCTGCTCCCCAGTATTTCCATCTGTAAGCAACAGCATGGAGAACTGTGGAACACCATTGAGAAATGTATTTTCAAACACTTTAGATCAATATTTTGAAAGATTTCTCTTTATATTTATATAAAGTAGATTTAAATCTCTACCAAATGGTAACAATTTTTTACACGGAGTTTTTGAAGGATATAAGGGATTATAGGAAGTGGAAAAGTTACATTAACCCCCCTAATTTACTATTGGAATTTTCACAAAGGAATCTATGGATCATGATATGTTTTATTCACTATGGTTCATGCTAAGATTCCAGATCAATAAGATGCTTATGCTCATATGCACTCTAAGAACGCAGGCAGGAGGATCAAAGGAAAAAAGAATTACTGAACTCCCAGTTTCAGTTTAGACAAAACATTTTCTGAGATCCGTAACTATATCATCTGCCTGCTCTTGTTACCTTTGACTTCTCTTAACTATACCATTAATTAAATTGTTTGGGCCATGCTAATACTGAAGTTTATTGGAAAAAAAGTCCTTATGGCATTCTTGTTAAGAAAAGCATATTGTAAACAACTCCACTAACCATTCCAGAAGTTTCCCAGAGAGAACAGAACATCATTCTTGAAGTTTGAATGCAGTAATGCAGAATCTGCATTAAAAATCTGACAACACTGGATTGTGGTCAGCTTGACAGCCATTTCAGAGTTATCTGACATTTGACTCTCAGCAAGACAGCAGTGTTCCTAATTTCATTAGGATCTCTGTGATTCCCATCTCATACCACAATGTTTCGTCAAACCACAGACACAAGTAGCACACAGTGGTCAGCATCGCTGTTCTGCTTATCGCAGCTGGAAGAGACTAAGTCAAGCAACTCTTATCATCTCATCTGTATACTCTGGGATCCTAACTGGTGTTATTTGTAGTTTCCAATTATGTGAACACCCCATAAATCCTGGTATATCCAGAGACATTGTGTTTTATAGTGAGATACTCTAAATCAGCTCTAGAAAACATTAAGACAAATACTTTTAAATGCAGATGAAGATGAAGCCCACAGGCATGTTTAAGGACTACAGTTTGTTCTACAGACTAATCAATCCTAATATACTGAAAAACATCCTGGGATTAATAACTCCCTGAGCAGTGCCTAATTGCAATTTTCAGAACAGTTGTTCTAGAGTTGGATATTGAAGGTATCAGGACTGGTAGACTTAACAGAGTTTTGATTACCTTTATTCATTTGTGCTTAAGCTTTTATTTTATAGAGAGCTCATCCTGTCTTATTTCATTATCTTGGAAAACTTCAGCTATACTAATCCCAGAGACAGACAAGCCTGATGTTTTTCTCATGGATGAGCCAGAACTCAGAGATAATGATAAAAGTTCTTACTTAGATTGTGAATGGCAGTGTCATACATGTCTGTAGAGCAACGCGGAATATGGAGAAATCCTTTCCCCACAAAGTCTATCCTCCAACTTTAAGAGCAACAACATGAGATGTAACAAAACACAGCAAATCATTGTTTACAAGAATGATTTTGCACAATAAATGAGAAATACTTTTTCTCTTTGGACTGAAAATGCAGGAGTCTGTTGGCATAGAAGGGCATGCTCTGATAGTGTGACAGGGTGTGACTGAAGAATTACATGTAAAAATAAATTTTTGACAAGATCTTGTCTTCTCCCTTGGGGTCTCCCTCTCCTTGTTGCTTCCCCCTGTAGCGCAACTTTAAAAGCACCAACTAGCCTTAGGCACAAAATGCCTAAGAATGAAATCTAGCCCTTAAACTTCAGTGCAAAGCAGTTTCTTTGAGTTGGTGGCCTGTATATCAGTTACTCTAGAATGTGATAAAGTTTGTTTCATGCTAGAGTAAGGATGTGTGATATAAAATCTAGGCAGACAAATAATAACAGCAGAGACATGCATGCATTCTCCACTGGCAAAATATATCCAAGTTTGGTAAATCAGAGTGATGATTCTAGCCCAGTATATATGTTGCAAACTACTATAATCTGGATCCTCAAACTTAAACAAGAGGTTTTTTTTTTTTAAAAAAAAGCAGTGGCAGTTGTGAGAGGAAATCACTGCATATTCACATATCGAGGCTGCGATGAAACCCAGAATCATAAGGAGTGTGGACACTAAGCCCCTACTTGCCTCACTATTCCTTAAAAAAAATAAAATAGTTTTCTTCTGTATTTCTATTCAGCATTTTTAATTAATGAGGTTTTTCAAATAATTTCCTGAGAGGTCACAGCACATTCACATATCAAGGAATTCTATTACCTTTAGATATTCAGATTTTGATCTTGGAAACAATAAAAGAAAACAAATGGATAGAATATAGGTGTTGCTTATCTCTAAAGCTGAGGAGAAAGAAATCTTGCTCTCAGGTGACTCCAGGCACTGCTGTCCCCAGTAACTTTTGAGCTGCTAAATAAAAACCCAACAGAATATGAGAGAAAACAAGACCTTGGTAGAAACAGACTCCTAAATAAAAATCAAGTGTAGAAGAAGAAAGAATAAGCAAACACCTGCAGCAGCCTTTGCACAGCCTAAAGAGATACCAACATGATAGATCGTTCTGCAGAGGATATTCTTACCAGCAAAGATTTGTTCCTTGTTGCTATATGATTCACAATTCTTCGGGAAAGACTGTCTCCAGTCAAAAACATAAATCACATGTAACAGGAGGCAAGATGACAGAAGGACTCTTAAAACTCATAGTAGATTTAGTGTATGGATAGGAAAGCACATTCTCTTTAGAGCATGGTAGTATAATAAGATATGTTGAATCATGGACCTCTTAATAGCCTGACTGCAATTCAGCCAAAAAATGCAGAAATGCTTTAACTTAAAGAACTTAACAAAACCAACTCAGCAGAACTTCACCATCAACACAAGGAATCTGATGAAACTCAAATATCAGGTTGTGACCTTGCCCAACAAAAGAAGTCATCATTTCAGGCATCGCCAGTCAGTATGTACCTCAACTAGAGAAAGACAAAAAAACCCCACAAAAAACAACAACCCTGCACCTCATCATTTTTATTCTTTTGGCCTGAGAAAATGTTCTGACCACATTATCATAGAATCATAGAGTGGCCTGGGTTGAAAAGGACCAGAATGATCATCTAGTTTCAACCCCCTTGCTATGTGCAGGGTTGCCAGCCACTAGACCAGAGCTGTCCAGAGCTACATCCAGCCTGGCCCTGAATACCTCCAGGGATGACACCAGGCTGAGTGATGCAGTTGATAGATTGGAAGGAAGGGAAGCCATCCAGAGGGACCTGGACAGGCTGGAGAAGTGGGCCCATGAAAACCTTATGAGGTTCAATACGGCCAAGTGCAGGGTGCTGCACTTGGGTCAGGGCAATCCCAGGTATTTATACAAGCTGGGGGAAGATCTTCCTGAGAGCAGCCCTGCGGAGAAGGACTTGGGGGTCCTGGTAGACAAGAAGCATCGCATTCATGTATAAGAAAAAGTGTTCCTGGTTATTCTGTGACAGACAGCCTAGCTATCCAAGTGAGCTACCTAAACCTGTTGTCTGAACGTGTCTCATCAGAGCTTATTTTACATGAAAACAAAGAGCTTATTTCCTGTACAAGATTAGAACCACAAATACATTGTTCAGTGTATGTTTGCAAGACAAGTTAAAAAAAGCCTTGTTACTCATCACAAACAGAAAAAAGACAACTGATTGCAGGAAAAATAATTATTTCATCCCAGTAAAAAAAAAAAAAAACAAAACAAAAAACCAAACACGTTCCTATTGATTTTTTCCAATGATGAAACCTAGTTTGATTTCTTAACTAAAAGGCAAAAGTCCATTTAAAACAGGAACAAAAAAATCACAGTACTTTAAGATCAAATGTTGAAAAATAGCTTCTAATTTTCACCTGAAGTTTAACATTTGTTCTTAATTATCATAGAACCACAGAATCTTTTGAGTTTAAATGGACTTTTAAAGGTCACCTAGTCCAATTCCCCTGCAATGAACAGGGACAGCTACAGCTGCATCAGGTGCTCAGAACTCCTTCTAGTCTGACCTTCAGTATCCCCAGGGATGGGGCATCCAACACATCTCAGGGCAACCTGTGCCAGTGCTTCGCTACCCTTACTGTGAAAAATAAAGAAAAAAATTTCTTCCTTATACCCAATCCAGTTCTCCCCACTTTTAGTTTGAAACCCCTGTCCAATCACTACAGGTCCTGCTAGTGCCTGTCCCCATCTTTCTTACAGCTCCCTGTTAGATACTGAAAGGCCACCCTCAGGTATTCCCGGAGCCTTCCCTTCTCCAGGCTGCACAGCCCCAGCTCTCTCTGCCTGTCCTTGTAGGGAGGTGTTCCATCCCTTGGATCATTTCTGTGGCCCTCTTCTGGACAAACTCCAACATGTCCATGTCTCTCCTGTACTGAGGACTCCACATCTGGACACAGTACTCCAGGTGAGGCCTCACACCACAATGTAGAAGGGCAGGATCACTTCCCTCACCTTGCTGACTATACTGCCTTTCATGCAGACCTGGGTATGGTTGCCTTTCCAGGCTGTAAGGGCACATATCCAGCTGCCATCCACCACTACCCCTAAGTCTTTTTGGCAGGGCTGTGCTCTAGCCTTCCACCTCACAAGCTTGTATTGATAATGGGGGTTGCCATCATCCAAGTGCAAAAGACCTTGCACATGGGTTTGTTCAACCTCATGAGTTTCTCATGGATCCACCACTCAAGCCTGTCTAGTTCTCTCTTATGATCGAAGTGATTGAGCCTGGAAGCCAAACAGCCAAATTCAACCCATTTCTTATGGCAAGAACTGGAAGCTTGATGAGGAACTGGAACACTGAATGTTTACAGTAGTTAAAAACATACAGACACCATTACACAAGGATAGATGTTAATATACATTTTGATCAATTTCACATACAGCAGTTGTTTGTAAATGTGTATGCACATTTGGATATCTGTATGCGTATCTTTATAAAAGTGTACACACATACACATAATGTCACTCAGACTTTATGTGATACACTAAAGTTCTGTGCTAAGCTGTCAGTCCAACACCTCAGCTGTGAATAGATTAGAGCATCAGCTTCCCTTTATTCAGCTGCAATATGCTTAAGCAGTGACTTGAAGTGATGAGGGTAATTCTCATTCTCCAGTCACATTCAGTTACATGCCTTGCGTACCAAGATTGTGTATGTGAAGTTGCATTTCCTCTATTTAAGCTTTTCTGTTGAGGTTCAAATTGAGATCACCACCCAGCTCACAATTAATTACGAATAGTTTCCAATAAGCATTACACGTATAATATAATATTTTTTGGATATCAACAAGTGAAAAAAAACTAAATTGCCTTGTAGTCTAATTAATGAATATTTGTTTTAATAGAACCGTTCTGAAACAGCTTTTGTTTTAGTAGTGCCAAAACTATGTGAAACCAATTCTAGAAAAAAAAAAACAAAACTCTTCAGAGTGTGATAGAGCAATACTTTGATGCTGCAGAATCTAGCAGTGTAGACTATGATCTGATCCTAGACCACAATATTACTTCAATTTAAAACATGAAAAAAGATGAGATGTAGATGGACAGTTTCACATTATTTCCAACTCCCATGTCATCCTAGAACTTTGTCTTTTGAAGCAAGTATCTACTCTAGAATAAAACAGATAATACCTTTAAGAGGTAAGCTGAAGGCTGCCTATGTAGCAAGGCATACATGGGATAAGACCATGGATCTTGTAGGGTGTCAAAGTAGTTTGGTCTGGAACAAGAGACAGAACTAATGAGAGTATTGTTGTGCAAAACAGCATCCTCATTAATTAAAAAATGCTTAAGCAATATAAGCATTCATCTTGCTCTTTGTAAGCATCCCATTTATAATTATGGCCAAATAAAAGGAATTTTTTCTTTTTAGAGACAGCTTCAACAAAATATTTCTAACTGCTTCAAAAGGCAAAATAACAGAGTAAAACAAAAGAAAAGAAAAACAGCCATTGACAGAAGACAACATCACAACAAAAGGACCTTTTAGTAATTTAAAATAGTATAATTTCAGAAGTCAGAGGAAGATTTTAAGATCACTTTATGTATACACGTTAGGAATACTTCTGTAGAGTGACTCCATCTGAATACTAAAAAGAAAGGACTGAAAGCTCATGCAAAAAGGCATGTTTACTAAATGGATACATTGATCACTGAACTTTACACAGCATTAAATTTTAATGAACTGCAATGATACGAGAAGCTTTGGTTGTTTATGTAAAAGTTCTAAAGAAAACCATGGATTTATATTCACAGAATACTTATCTCTTTGTAAATGACAACATATTAATAGAAAATGAACAAAACAAGAAAGAAGTATCTCTGATTAACACCAATGGCCATTGTGTCCAAGGTAGTAAAAGAAGAAAAACCTGGGTGGGCAAGCTTTATCTGGCCTGCTCTGTTCAGGGAAGGAAAGAAGGGAAACAAAATTTTAAAGGCCCGTTACTCTTACACTTCATTTACAGCATGAGTTAAAGGCCCTCATTAAAGCTTGCCATCTAAACTCTGAGTTATGAACAGAGGACTAGAATGCTCTAGTCTAGCAAAAGGACAAAGCAATGCAAATTCAGTCAGAGGATACTGAGAAAAACAAAACTCACAAACAGTGTTGAAGGTCAGAATAGTCACATCTCAACAAGAACAAGCCAGCTCAAAACTTACTGTGGGGAAATGTGGATTCTTGTCCGTTAGTGTGATTATTCCAAGATTCTATTCATTCAAAAGGCAGAACAGTCCAAGTTTTTCCATCACAGTCAGACGCGCTCATTGCTCATCCAGAAATTCTCCTATATCTGTAAGGAATCTGGACTGAGCAGCCAACCCACAATAGCAAAGAGAATACTAGACTTTTCGTCAAACTAATGCAATATCCAAAAACTTCACTCTGAATATTGCAGTGTTTTTCGCCATTCTGCTAGAAAGATAATTTTGCTTCACACACTTGGGCAAATTTGCGCTGGTAAACCACACATGCATACATATTGTGATGCACCAGACCTCTCAGGTAATTATTTGAAAGAGCCCATTAATGAAAAATGTTGAATAGGAATACAGAAGAAAACATTTTTATTTAAAAAAAAAAGGGAAAGTGGGGCAAGTAGAGACTTACTGTCCAAAATCCTTACGATCCTGGGTTTCAACTCAGCCAGTGCAGTGACTTTCACTACACATCTAAGGGTCACATTCGGGCCTTCTTCTCAATGTTTTTTAAGTGCTTTATAGTGACTGATGCTCTAACCAGAGATAGCAACACATGCTACTACTATTTGGTTCGGCCTTGTCCAAAGCACTTGGACTGTGAGTTGTGAATGGAAGTCTGTCATAAAATTTTATTCTAAACTTTTTTTTTGGTAAAAATGTATTCTTAAAGCGTTATCAGATAGAACACTAATTTTCTCAGTCAAAAAATGCATGACTACAGACAACATAAATGCAGAAAGAGCAATACCTTTACAACTACATCAGATACCATTCCTCTGGCGTGGCAGCTTAGATAGATGCTTAGACTTAAACTGCAATCTTTCTACCTACTTAGAGAGATTCTGCAAGTTACAATTAAAGTTATTGTTGGGGTTGCAAGTTAAAACCACAGAGTTTTTTAGAATTGTACTTCAGTATCCCACATTCGGAAGGAAATTGTCTTCAGGAAAATTATGCACTGAAACAATTTATCTTTGAAAAACATTGTAACATAATGGAATGCCCAGCAATGCCAGCAGATAAGTAAGGTCCTGGGCTGTAGTAAGCAAGGACTTCCTCAAATAGGACAGCCCTGGACACAAAATCAAAGGAAAGAAGCTGCTTACCTTCAGAAGGCCTTAGGTACACATGGGTCTCCAGCAAGATAGCCTCACCTCCACTGCCACCCCTTAAATGAGGTCTGGGAAGGGATGGATCCTGGCTCCATCCCTTCTGGTCACTCAGAGGCATTGCATGCACCAAGCTCCCCTGGGTTGGCCCTGCCTTCTCACTAGGTGCTCAATCACTATTTCAGGTCACAACTTGCATTCCCAGTCATCAATATATCTTTGAAAAAAAATCATCAATTTAAAAGCTTTTAGACAGGTTTGTAAGTAATGAACAAACAGATGAATTGGTAGAGCTGTACAAAAGTTACCTGATGTAGAAACAGTTGCCCAAGTAAACAAACCATTGAAATCAAAGAGATTGTTTGAGAAAGATAGGAGTGTTCATATTGACAAGAGCCTAAGGATTCCTAGGGCTGGTAAGTGCCATTTGGCCAAGGTTAGCATGCCACCATCACAGACAGTTTAATGAGAACCACATGCAGTAGAGCTGAACTAAATTAATAAAAAACCCCATTTTATTAAAGTTCAGCACACCTGCATTTTTCTTCCATATAAAACACCAACACAGGAATGTTACCTATATTTCTATTTTAGGTAATATTGTGCACAAAAATATAAAAACTGTGCAAATGAACAAGGTTTATTAAAGAATAAATCAGTGAAAATAAAGTAATCTTCTCGCTGACGTTTAGTTTTGTAATTCAACCCTAAGGCCATTTTTGTCCTAACATGTTGCCTTCTCTGGTGAAGTTAAAAGCTTCCCACCTCACTTGCAATTTACTTACTTAAAAATCAATTCTCCTCATAGCCACAAACAGTGGAGGAAATAGAGCTACTTTAAATCAATGCTTAAAATGCTTTGCTCAGTAGTATTCCTTCTCTACTGGAAATATTAAGCTTTTAAGCACCTAACCCTAGACCTTGCAGTTAAAGGTGTTCTCTTGAGCTGACAGTATTGCAGAAGACCTCCTTGTCAGGAATTTGACAGGAAGGCTTTAAAAAAGCAAACTATAAATGTAAGTAAAAAAAAGCGAAAGCCCTAAATCAGCTGCAGATGTGGGAATGATGTTGCTATCATAGTATAGTGAATAATAGAAGCAATATACTTTGAATTGATGGAAAATTATCTGCAATATTGCTGTCACCATGAATCTTGATGCTTAAGTAATTTTTTTCTGAAAGCAGACTGCATAAGAGCAGTGGCTCTGAGCTACATCCTGAGCTCTTGAAGACAGGCAGTTTTTTCAACATAGGATCAAAGATTAATTACTTAATATTGATATATTTCTTAAGCCAGTATTACACAAAATGGTAGGATAACAAGGCTTTTGGCTTTGGTTTTTATTGCCAAAATAATATTCATTATGTTATTGTACGAAATCTTCTTTAATAAAACAAGTTTTATAGATATGAAGTTCAACACTTGACATGAACTATCATGAACTTTAGAAATGTTCAAATCTTCATTTAACTATTTTATTAGAAAAAATAATATCAGGAAAATGCAATCTCCTGCAAAGCAGCATACAGGGAAGATGCTATGAATGAGGCCTGGAGATGGCTACAGAATTTGGGACTTTATGAAATACAGTTTGGACAGTGATACGAAGGCACCAAAGTACTTCATGATTTCCTTAGCACAAATTGGAACTGCATTGCTAACTGGGAACTCCCTTAGAGACTGTGCCATAAGAAGCTGTTGGCAGTCTTTGGAAACATACCACAGAACTCCTGACTGTCTTTGTCAGATTCTAAAGAGATCTAGAAATAGAAAAAAATCAGAAGTAAAATATTTGTTGATGTAGTAGATCTCAGATTAGAATAAGCTTCCATGGCAACCCCCTAAACCTTCTATCAGGAAAGATACCCAACATATTTTATTTGCTCCTTATATGAAAGGCAATCTGCTACTTGTTAGCGTATTTATTGCTTCTCTCATATTCTCTGTTAAAAGAAACAACTGTATCTTCAATAAGTTATATCAAAAGTATATAAAATCTATGAAATCAACATAAATAATTGCAAAGAGTGTGTTTAAGGAAATTATTGTGTATAATATACACTCTAATTTTTGTTTGGGAGAGTTGAATCATGTAAAAAAAAGTACTGTAATTTGCAGCACACCACGTACATATCTTTGAACACAATAAAAACTAGATAGCTCCTTTAGAAAAACTGCAAGGCTTGCTCCACCACCTACATCAGGACTCACTTGGTCACTCTGTAAATCTTTGCCATTTGAAAAAGATTATTTCCTCACTGAAGCATTACATTTAGGTTCCCTTCATCCACTGCACTTGGGACTGCAAAATGAGAATATTTCATGTGCCTTCAAATTAAACTCTCCATTATGTGAATAAATTACTGAAATTATTAGCTGGAGCTACTTTCTCACCAGGTGTACACAGAAGAAATCATTCCACAAGAAATGTCATCTGAGCTTGTATTCCTCCCTACGAGTTCCATACAGGCTGCTGAAGACACAAGATTTATACGAAAGATTCCTGGCATCATTTGCTGCCACAAAGTGTCGCACACATCAGCATGTGCATCCCCATGTCAGGCACTCCCTGTTACACAGCCAGAAGTCCTGTGTCTTTGGCAGGGGAGTCAATAGCCCTGGAACTTGCATACTGCTCTGTTGCAACTGCATACCTACTCTGAGCCAGACGCACAGATGGTTAAATCACTAGAAAATGTCCTCAGGAGCAAGGCACAACCCTGAACTCTTCTTCTCTTTATATCCCTTGTTATGATCAGCATATAAATAGCAGCAAGTGTTCTCTGGCCTGCCTTATTTACTGCATTATAAAATGCTTTTTTTTTCCATTGGAAAATTCATGGTACTGCTTATAACGTGCTTTGACTCCATCAGCAATATGAACTACATCTCAAAAAATGAGAAAAAAATCTGTGGGCAGCATCCTAGCTGCTAATGCAATGAGATAGATTAATATACAAAGACCTCTGTCTTAGGACAGAGGTCTCATATTCACATTCAGTTATGTCCTTGGTGATTGTTTTTTGTGGCAGTTTTGAGACATAACTTGTCAATTTCCTCAAACTTCTTTTCAGTGATACTTAAAACTTCTAGTGAGTGAATGAAGGGAGGTTTTCTATTTGAGTACAACTGATGTGAGGCCACAGTGTGGATCCGTGATCTGTAAGAAAAGAGCACAGCAGCTACAGGCACTCAACATGTATTACAGCAGTTGTGCCTGAGCTACAACAATATTTGGTAATGAGACCACCAGTTCTACCAAATTCAAGCACTGTCATGCCTAATAGAAGACAAACACTGTTTTTGTATGTTCTCATCTGGACATTTTCATAAAGGCTTTGCAGTTTATTTACCCATTCACAGAGAGCCAACTACCATAACTAAAGGAAGGCACTGTTTTTACAGACCTAAATAGAACTGGGTAGAGCAATCAGTGCAAATTAACACTCAGAATGTTCTTCACTCTGTTAAAGAAAACAAAAGAAAACATAGGAGGAAGAGATTGCCTGTTTGTAATTAAAACACAGAAAGCAAGAATTCCGCAGTGAAAAATTCAGTGTTTTTTCAATAGCATTTGACAGATAATATTTGCATATACACTAATATGCTTTAATAAGAAATTATTATTATTTTAGGAAGTAATTGGACACACCAAGACAAGTATTTTTAATTGATTGTAAAGCTACCCATCTATCTCACAACATCTCAGAGCACATCTGCTGTTGTTCCAAAATTAATTGCAGTCTACAAGCTAAAAGGCAATCTATTTATTTCTTTTTACAGAAAATCAGTCATTTGCACACACTATCAAAAGGCGCGTAAACAGTTTAGCATAATGAGTGTCAGAGGTCTGATAGTTTTATATTAATCTATGAGCACATATATTATGTTCCAGATGTATCTGAAATTGGTATTATGCTATATTAGCTACTCATATTAGCAGGTAAGCTAAATCATGTCTTTAATATACAATTCTAAACTTTTGTCCTTAAGGCAGAAAATCTCTCCTTTACCTACCATTAAAATGCATTTTGTTTGCACTTTTTTCTTCTAATGACAGCATTTCCCAAAATGTCAGCACGAACAAGTTAAACAGTAGTATTTATCATTAGCAATAAAAAGGATACTAAACTTTCCATTAATATCATAAGTATTTTTATGTTTTCAGATTCACCAGAAAAAAAAACCCAATGTTTTCCAACAGTGCTTTTGTTTTTAAGGGAAGCTATTCTGGAGCTAATTATTTCCTTTATGCACTTATACATAGCGACAAAAAGAACATGGAGAATACTTAAGATTTAGAGATAAAGATGGTCAAGGTGTTTTGAGTAATGTGTAAAACTTACCAAATAAAAAATATCATCTTGAAATTGCAAATACAACCCTACCAGCTGTCCAGTTCTGAACACGGTTTATGAATTAAAGCTCAATTTTATGTCCCAGAAGCCAGAGAACTTCCATATCTTGCTTTTGTGAGTTTTAGATTTAAGGTACCAAATTAAAAAAATAAAAAACCTGCAGTTCACATGGATAACTCAGTGAGAAAGTATTAGAAAAGCATCAGATCTTTACCAAAAATAAGAAGATTTTTTAAGGAGTACTAGTTCAAGTTCTGGTTTTGTTAATCACACGTATAATCCATTCCCTGGGTAAGAGAGACAGAATTAAAAAAAAAAAAAGCACAGGGATCAGCCAGACCTAGTCATAACACTTCCCATCCCCCTCCCCCTTAAGATTCAGATAGAGTACACAGTGCTACAGTCAGCCTGCCCACCAGCAAACTATATGTACTGCAGACTGCCTGTTTCACCAAAAACATGGATGAGAGTTTCTACATACTGTTTTCTTTCATCAGTGCAATCACAAAAATAATTAGTAGAGACAGTTCTCAAATTAACAATATTTAGATAACGTTAAATAATAACGTTAATGCTCTTGCAGGATTTATTTCATAGAATCCCTAAGGCTAGAAAAGGCATCTAATATCCAGTCCAACGGTAATTTACCCACCTAATGTTGTAGATAAATAGATTCATTAATTTACAGCACTTACATATTCCTAAGAGGCAGTTCCAGAAACAAGACTAACAGTACCTTCACATGTCCTCAAAGCCACCACCGTCGGCTATATCAAAATATGTCAGCAACTCAGATTTATAAAGTATTTATCAACCTTATCGTTAGCAGAGGTACAGCCAGAAGGCACTCAAACTTCATGATTACATCACCACATGCTCTCATCCTGTTCTGGTTTTCAGGAGCGTGGTTTTTCCTCACCATCTTGCCTTGCCTCACAGAGCTTTGTGGCTCACCCAAAGGGAGAACTTTACCAGAAGATAATTCAGGTTGGGCTTTGCCCATCTTTTTTTCAGGGTTAACTATCAGTGGGCCCCAAAGCAGACACAGCTGCCAGGACAAGCCTTGCTGAAGGAAAGGCCTCACCGCACAACTGCTCCCAACAGGCAGGGCAGAGCAGCTCCCCCAGATAAAAATTAGTGATGTCATTGCTAGAGAGACTCTAATTAACTAACACTGCCCACCCGACTATCAGAAAGGCCATAATAATACCTCAAAAAAAAAAAAAAGTTATTGAGAGATTCTCCAAGCTTCTTATTTTGCTGCTGAAATATGAAGATTCTTTAAGAGAAATTATTGCTCGCTGAAAAGCTACTTACTGTCCTCTCCCCACACCAAGGACCAAGCCTGCCCTTCTTTGTACAGTTTAACATAGATTTTGGGTTTACCTGGACAAGAGCTCTGAGCATTACCCGAGAGATGTCTGTGTAAAACAACAGGTACTTCAGGGCTCTGAAGGAGGGAAGCAGCAGGTGGGAACATGGACATGGCAGGAACCTGACAGAGGTAGGTTTGCCTGTTTCCTTTCTCACGCTGTTCTCACACAGGAGATGTTGCTCTTTGTGTTTCACTAGAACATATAGGAATGCAAAGAAATAAGCAGAACAGGTTGCCTAGGGAGGTAGTGGAGTCAGTGTCCCTGGAGGCATCCAAGAACTGTGGAGATTTAGTGGGCACGTATAGGAGCTATTAATTTACAGCCTGAACCAGTGAAGGGACACAGGCAGCCCTGGGAGCACAGGTGTGACCAGGCTCCACTCCTCCCCAACTTCATTTAAAGGCTGGCTACTGTAGGAGAAATTTCTTTATTTGGAGATTGCCTCCTTTGTAGTATTTGGCAAGCCCTGATCCTCAGAAAGGGGTAAGTAATTCTTCCTTTATTATCAGCTTTTTATCTCAGTGTTTTGTGGGTAATCTTAAGCTGGTTTAAAGCAGCTATATCTACTATTGCTGTTTTCTACAGGGCTATATTTACAGTAGGTAGACAGTTGGTCTAGATCATCGTAGAGGTCTTTTCCAGCCTTTATGATTCTAAGTGGTTGCTGCTCTGGCTCAGCAGTTTGGGTTAGAAAGTAAATAAAGCAGTATGACTTGGTTTGCCCTTCTGACTGCTAGGGTGAACTGTTGACATGTATTGAAGTTGTTAAACAGAATCCCCTGGCCTTTTTCCACAGGGGCACTATTCAACTTCTTGTCCGTCATCCTGTGTGAACTTCTAGGGCTGCCCTGTCCTAGGTGCAGAATTCAGCACTTGCTCTTCTTAAACTTTCAAGCAGTTGGTGACTGCCTAGCTGTCTAATTTGTCATGAACACCTGTTCAGGCTATGTAATGTACTTGCTATTAGCCTTGGATAACAAACTGTTTTTGGCTCATTTTTTTAGTCTAGTGTGCAACCTTCAAGGGGGGTCAAAGTCAGACAAATTAACTGATATATTGTAGCCCTTAAAATGCTGTGTTTCTGAACATTTGGGAATTTAATACTGTACCTTAGATTATTGCTTTCTTAATTCCTATTTACAGCTTATAACAATTTAAAAAGTATTTAATTGTTGCTATTTAGTAGTGTTCAATTTCTTTCGTATTTGCTTTGGTGTCTACTTAAAGTACTGAGTTTTATTAGCTTGTATGTTTTGTAAAGTGAATTTTTGGCTTACAAAAACAAGCTGGCCAAAAGAAAACTTAAAAATACAGGCACTCATCCTGGGAGCATTTCTGCATATATTTAATTGGGCTGTGAATAACAATGTATGTTATTTGACTAATAACCATTAGGTAAGGAACCTAACTTTTATGAAGATCATAGGCAATGTATGGTGCTTTAAAACAGTATGACAAATGCAAATATGACATGTGGAAATGAATCTGCTTGTGCATTTGTAACAAGTAAGGAAAAAACACTACCTATTAAATAAATTATTCATGGTGTGTGAATCACTCAAACTCTGATGTTAATTTGACCTTGGCTTGCATTTATTGTGATGTAGAAAAATTATTCCTGCTCCCTATGAACATGTTAGCGCTTGGCTGTGTCACTACTCCACATCATCTCTGAACTCCTCTCTGTCATTGCTATTTAAAAAGAAAACATAACAGGTATTCAGGAGCACATTTACATTTATTTTGTATAAAAACAAAATGCCCTAATTCCCACATCAGTATTGGAACCATGGTTTTTGTAGCAGTTATGGTTTTTCTCTTTGTGAAGGTAGGAAAAATTGAAACTTAGGAAGTAATATCATACACTGTATTGAATGCAGTTAAACTGTATCATTACTCT
The DNA here is from genome assembly GCA_016647715.1 of Pavo muticus. Taxonomy (NCBI): domain Eukaryota; kingdom Metazoa; phylum Chordata; class Aves; order Galliformes; family Phasianidae; genus Pavo; species Pavo muticus. The sequence continues at coordinate 2,486,791 of JACDJE010000090.1, read as the reverse complement.
GATTTATGAAAGTGTCTAGATTTTGTATTCTCTTTGCTTTAATCCTCCACCCACATTTTAATTCTGAGATGAACACTTCATGCTTGGAATAACATATTACATAGGCAGGAGGTCTTCCATTTAAGCTACTTAGTGCAGCTTTTAGTTTTACCTTATAAACTAGAGCAAATATGCAGGAAATGGCTATACTGATATCTTATTTAATAGTCAGCTAATATTAACTTCAATTTCTTCTCCTTCCTACCCTCAGTTATAGAATAGTACAGTCTGAAATACCTTTTAAAAACACAGTTATTGTACTAATAATATTTAATTCAGTCAGCCGTCTTGCTTGTTGTGATGTATTTTAAAAGAGCTTTATTCAGAATGGCGCTTATCAGTAAGGCATTATATGCATGTTGATTTTCAGATGTACAATTTGTATGATATCTCCTGTACTAGATTTGTACTGTGTTGTAGGACTTTATGTTTTTATCAGATCGGAGAGATTCTTGGTGACAACTTTTACATGGAGGCACACATTCTTATTTTAACTGAATCAAAATTAAGTTGAAGTTGTGGGTTGTCATTCACCAGAAAATATGAATAGCAAATTACAGTGTTAACACTGACTTCTTAGATGTTATTCATACTCAGCTTCATACCTCCAACTCATTTATAAGATGACTTATATAAGGAAACCTTAATTTGCTCACTAAGCCCTGATAACTTTATGCTAAACTTGAACTACTCTTTACTACTGTTTCCGGGATCATCTTAAAGTGCTATAAACCATTAAGAATATTATCAATGTCTGTACTTTGCAGTTATTTTTGACACTACTAATTATAACTTATGTAATATAGTTGATTGTTCATAAGTTTTAAGGAGAATCTATTAGACAAATCTTTCTAATATATTTCATTAGACTTCAATAATACTGAAGATCTGAGATATTTGGAAGAAGAGGAAGAAAGAATTCTCATTCATGCACAAAATTTCATGCTGCTTACAATATGCCAGCTCTCCAATTGTAGATTTTTGATTCTGTGATGACAAACCTTTGAAATGAAGGTGTGTTTTCACTCTATTAGAAAAAAACCAACCAACCATTTTCTTACTTACTGTTGTTTATTAATTAGGATATAGGTCTGCAGCATGGCAAAGCCAGGTTAAGTCTTTTGCTCTCCTAAAATGAGGGCAGCATTCTATTGCAGTCACTCACTGCCCTAGAGTGGGAATTTGACTTTGACTTTGCTGCTTTCCATTTCCAGTATCAGACAAAACAGATTACTTCCCTGTGAAATGTTTTAGCATCAGCTGAATACCATATGCCAACTACCCTTACTTTTTTTGACATACTCCCAGCAGTTCTAGTTCTAAGTGTTCACAAAATAAGTGTCTTATGTCTTGGTGTAACTAATTTATTGAATTACTTACAAAATATTATTTCAGCATCATACAGCTGAAATTCAAGAAAGGTTTATTTTATCAAACTCTGTTCTTAGTATTTTTAATAATTCACACGTAACTGATGGAAGAACTTCACCCCAATTAGTCTCTCAATAGTAGTCTCACTGGTGCCTAGTACATGGGTTTCTCAAAAAAGTAATACCTCGTATTTACTTCCATGGAAACCACAACAGATACAAAGAGCATGATAATATTGTTTAATATAAATTCTCAGCTACAAAACGTAATTTTTCAACACAGTCATCACTATCACCTATGCATTTTTGCCAGTGACGAACAGAAGCCTGTATACCACTCACATAATATTCTGTGCCAATGGAGGTGACCCACTGTTGTCATCACCAATACTGAAACACACCACCCACTGCCTCACTGTGCATGTGTGCAATGTTTGGTCTCCATAAATGTTCAGAAAACGTTGATGAGTGTCAAGGGGTGCAATTTTATTCTGAATGGAGGAATTCAGTGATGCAACTTGACTTTATATACACTTCCATGTCAGACTGCCCCTCTGCTGCCATCTGTTACATAGCAACAAAATCTAATGGGATATAGGTGGGAAGGTTCAACTTTTACTGCCATCCCAGCAACACTCATCTCTGATGTTGTGTGCAGACATAATAAAATAAGAGGCATTACTTTTGGAGCAGCCCTTGCAATTTTGACATATCTCTTTATGTGAAGCATTTAAGGTGTATTTAGTAGTATTTTAGGTGTAGTGTTCTCCTGCTATGATACAAGTAATTAACGTAAAAATAAATTGTATTATAGGGTGTGAATGGTAAGTCTGTGTTGATTCCTACTCAGCCTATGGTTGGAACAAATGTAGTGAAATTTCCTGTGTTAATTTATTGCTATTGCCTAAGCACAAAGTGAATTACAGCTGAGCATTACCAGAAAATTATTGATCTAATCTGGGGTACTGTGCAAGTTCCAGTCACTCATGCTGAAGAATGATGAATAGAGAATGAAGCAGGAATACAGAGTTCATAAGAATTTCAGGAGAAAGNAAATAAAAAAAAAAAAAAAAAAAAAAAAAAAAAAATCATAACAAAAGGTAGTTTTTCTCCAGGGTACCAGAGAATGGAAGAGAGCTTAAAAAAGAAATTATTGTCCCTGAAGCTAATGTGTTCATATGAGCTGGCTAGAAACTAGGAGACTTTTGCATATCAGAACTATGAGGCCCATAGTTGGGGAAGTAAGGAGGAAGGAGAAACTCTTTTAGAAAGAAGCCTTTCTAAAAGTCTTTTTGCCCATGTTGGTAGAGCAAAAAAAGACTTTTTTAACTGAAAAACACCGTGTGAAATCCAAATAGTGCTTTGTAGTGAGTGTTAAAAATATTAGTGGAATATTTGAAGTGGGTCTGGGTGAATTCTGGCTGCTTTTCTCTGAATTATTAATTCATTTTCTACAGCTTAACATGGCTTGACCTTCCCCTACTCCTGCTAATACAGTGTTTGTACTTGAAACGTAGGAAAATGTTTAAAAAGTTAGCCTGAAACTATTACAAGAAAGTAATTAAAAGGAACACCATATAAGCTGAAACTTAGCCTATTCATTGACCATAATGTCATGGGTTGTACAATAATGAGCTTAACTGCAGCTGAAATCATGCTCTTCCTCTATCTTAGGCAAAGGGCAGCATGACCAGAATGAGTAAGACCAGGATGATTGTTCTGCACAGAGTTAATAAATCAATGATTCCTCAGGGCAGGCAGAACCTCAGGTGGGCACTGTCATTTCAGAAGAGTGTAAGAGTAAACAGCGGTGTTGGAGCAGACTGAATGGAAAGTGTTTTCTGACTTAGGATGAGGAAGAAATCCAAAAGATGTTTCGTATCTCACACATGTATATTTTTCTTATATTTTTATTTAATTTCAGTTTTTTCTCAACTCTTGTCCCAGTATCCTGTGAAGGATATATTTTTTTCCTGTTGAAATCTTGTGCTCAATGAAATCTGTATATTTTATTCATTTTGTTGAGGTGACTAGGTTTTTTTGCTAGATGCATTTTCAGTTACTTTTAGAGAACGTTTTGCCACATTTATCCAGTTTCCAATCTCCAAACAGTTGGACTTAGGAGAACAAATGAGTATTGTTTTCTTTCCCTGCAGGTATGTGCAGAATAGAGATCTTCTAAAGAACTCCATTGTCCAAGATGTGTATGCAAAGAAAGCTCTTTGTGGGAAGTAGTATAAAAATTAGTTATTTTGCACGATTGTAGACAAATTGTTTGCAGAGATAGTCTTCCTTGGTGTCAGGTTTTAGGTTGCCTGAGTAGTGCCACAAAATATGATTGCTTACAGCACACGTCATTAACAATACTGAACTACAAATATTGTAAACTTATTTTGAATTGTTATCTAAGGAGTTTTTGTGATTAGCAAGCAAGTTAATAAAACGTAACTTTTATGAATGGAAGAATGCTTAAGCTGATCAGAATTTTTTTCATAATACACTATTTAACCAATGCAACCAAAATCAGACCTTTCAAATCAATATAGATGTTATAATTAAAAAAGAGAAAATGAAGAACTATGGATCCATTTCTTAGGAAATAGACAAAATGTGTTCCTGGGAGAAAAACTGTACACTTATAATAATTCCTTTCTAGGATTTTGTTTGTACTGTTTATCCTTCCAGACAATAAATCATCTTCATGATCCTTTGCCAAATGACCTATGAAGTCGTGGCTATTACTTTTACCAGTCACTATCAGGAGAGAAAAATAGCTGACAGTAGGATATAGAAATATATGTATCATTTTTTCCCATTTCTCAACCAGGTCAAATACAATAATTTTCCTTAGCTTAACTTCAGTCTGTCTTTTTCTGAATTTGAGCCATTACTCAGGGTTATCTTGCTAATTTAATTAAGTACTTCTCTTAGATCATGTTGCTTGTTGTGAGAGGGTCCACTTGTAGAAGATGCCTTTCCTTAATAGTGTCAAGTTGACCACTCTTCTAATTTAGCCAATTTACGATTAGTTTTATGTTCTGAGAACAGCAGTGATGTAATGCTGCTGAAGCTGTTCTGCTCTATCTAGTTACTATGAGATTATTACATTGGAAAATTTGAGGCATTTTATTTTAAAGAATATTGATCAGTTTCAGAAAAAAAATAATTTCCATACAGCTAAGTGTAGAATAGCAGCAAGGTTGTTTAGAAAGCAAGTCTAGGTGGTCCTCTATCTGACTGTTAAATCGTAGGTGAAGTATATGCTGACAGCTACCAAGATTAATAGTTCCATTCGCTGATCTGTATATTTGAGAAACCTCTATTATTAATGTAATTTCGGGAGAGTTCAAAATTCTTAAGGCTGCTAAGAATTTCATATACTTACTTGACAGTTGAATTCTTATTAGTAACTCATAAAATGCCATAAATCAAAAAAAGGGTGGTGGTGAAGATTTCATGTAATCTTCAGGCCGGTACTCTTTGCTTGTATTTAGAAAATGACCATTTACTAGTTATTACATGATATTTTATCTAGTAGAGTTTTGTCAGGAAATAGTCAAGATTTCTCAGTCAATAATTCTTTATAGCCCTATTTGCACTCATTCCAGTTACTTCTCTAACTAGATGTGAGATGCACTAAGAATTGTTTTGGAATTTGTAGCCTTCCCATTATTCTTGGTAGGTCATTTTACTCATTAAGCAGAAATATATTTCTTGCTATTAAATTTTGAAGCAGTAAATGTGTTACTTCTGGATGTTCTGATAGGTATTGTACAAGTGTAATATCAGCAAAGTGTCTCATGTCTCCTTTTAATGAGATAACGTCCACTTCTGTTTCACATAGAATGACTTAGGTTGAAAAGGACCTTAAAGATCCTCTCATTCCTGTGCCCCTGCTGTAGGCAGGGCTGCCAACCACAGATTAGGCACCAGCTCAGGCTGCCCAGGGCCCCATCCAGCCTGGCCTTGAGCACCTCCGGGGATGGGGCATTCACACTTCCCTGGGGAGCAGTGCCAGTGCCTCATTCACCTTCTGAGTGAAAAATTTCCCCCAAAGGCCTACATAACTATCTGCTCTTTTAATTTAAAGCTGTTCCCCCTTGTCTTATCACTGTCAGACAATATTAAAAGTTGGTCCCTCTCTTGCTTATAAGCTATTTTTAAGTATTGAAGGCCACTGTGACTTCTCCCTGTTTATTCTGTTTTTACCTCAAGCAGCGGGTACGTTTTCTGGAATTTGAAGTGTTTTGTTGTGCCTTTGTTATGGTTGATACCAAAGTACTGTACTGTTCAGATCAGTATGAATACAACAGTCTTTTCTGTCACTTCAATAAAGATTTCAAGGAAACTCTAGAAGAAAATCTGCAAGGTCATATTGTACAGAAAAGAAATTATGCCAAATCAATAACATTTTCTCGATTCCTTAGCTTTGAATTTGTATTAAATGCTTGATTACATGGTAGGTAGGGTAGGCTGGAAGTTTAAAATCTCATTAAGGGTTGCGTTTCTGTGTCATTATCAGCTTTCTGTGACCTTGTATATGAAAACAACAGGTAATAAGGATGGTTTGAATTTTGATCACTTTCTACATGAAGAGCTAGTACAACATATTCTTGCACTTAGGGTAAGTTTTACATGCAGAAACAACACAGAATTATATTCATGTGTTTCAGTTGCAGTTTCCAGTGTAATGGGTAGAATGGGATAAACCAACAACAAGATACTGTCCTTAATGTCACCTAGATTTTCTCCTATTTTTTTTTTTTTCTTGCACAATAAACTATACTAATGATGAGAGTAAAGATGACTTAAATGGTGCAGAGCAGGACTTGCTTGGTCTCTGACCTTTGTGTGGTATTTTGGGAGTATATTGTCTGGGATAATCTATCAAAGGACAGTTTTTCAGGACATTTGTTGTGACTCTCGTCTTACAGCATGAACAAAAATGTGCTTAAGATGTTAATACAATAAATCCAGCTTTGGGAGTTTGAGTCTATTCTGCAAGACCCCAAGATGAAACAACTTTTGCTCTGGTCAGAGAAAGCATGTATTTAATGCGTACAAAGGAATCTTCTGTGACTTGCACATCCAGCTTCTTTTTATGTAACTAATAAGCTTCACAGCTGTAACTCTCAATTTGCACGGCATCTAGGGTAGTAGCAGTGCTGTTGAAAGTACTCTGATTAACATCACCCAGTGGGAAAAATGTTCCTAAAAACTATGCGACTTTGTTTTGAATAGTTTTATTCCTAATGAAGCTACACATCTGTCACATCTATTACAATGGAATTTACTAGCTTATCCTTATTGTATCAGTTTAGATATCGGATTTTGGGCAAGCTGGAAACTACTGCCTAAATAATAAAGAATACTGGAATTGATATATCATACGTAATTTCAAGCTTGGTTCTGAGTTTGGGTTGATTGTTTGTATGATGCAACACGATGAAATTCAGATTTGTAAAGGATAAATTGCTGGGCTTGTGACTCACCTAATTCAGAAATGCTGTCTAACATGGGATCATATAAGTATTGCCTTAGAAGTACCTGTTTCTCTCTATTTGCTGCAAGGCTTACCTAGATACCTAATTTATAGTTAGTTATCTGCACAGAGATGTGTGGATGCAGGCAGAGACCTTTCTGTGGGTGAGGTATGCAGACTATAGAAACCTTTGTCATAGTAAAGGCATTTTTTTTTACCAAATATTTTTTCAGGTGGGTTTGTGTAGTGCTGTTAGTGTGTAGATGCTCAGGTAATGGTAAGACCTTGTTGCAGGTAGCTCTGATGATGGATTTTAGTCTCTTGCATTGGACCTCAAGGGATGGTGTGGTTTTCAGATACAACTGTTTGAAAAAAGAAATTAAATATTAAACACCAAATTTCAGATTGAAAAATGTGCTTACTAGTTGTGTGCTTATTTGAACAACATTCAGAACAAATTCACTGAAAGCCTTGCATATAGATCTCTAGAATAGTCACTGCCTGCATGAGTTCTCAGGGTAACCATCTGCATTTGCTGAAGAGACCCCAAAGCAGTTGTGTGACTCTTGGAATGCTAAGATTTTTTCTTTAACTGAAGGTTCCACACCTTGGTATTTCATTGGGAAACTTAAAGACTGTGTACAATGGCAGCAAAAGAAAAAAAAAATAAGAACCGATTTCATGAATGACGGGAACATAGAATAATTTAAAAGATCAGGCACCAGTTCGCATTTTGAGCAATGACTCTTCAGCTTATTTTAGGATATGGGTTTGGTTTTTGGCTGACACTTAGTCTTTGTTATTTCTAGTAACATTCTGGTAATGCTAGAGGAAATAGATTTAACTGATTCTTGACTTCAGTATAACCTCTTCAATTCCATAAACTTCCCCAGCTACTTTTATTGTGTCAGGTTATGAAATGGAGTCTTTTTTAGTTTGAATTGTGTGGAGAGGAAAAGAAATCACAAAAAGAAAGAAAAGCACCAACCTCAAACAAACACAGCAAACCTTGTTTTCAGAAGCACTGTTGACTTTTTCAGCCTCCATAAAATGTAAAATTGCATATATTTTGTAGGCAGTCTTTTGTGAGGTCTGTGTAATGGAGACAGTATTGCAACAGCTGGTTTTCGGACATTTTGATTAAATTTGGCAACTTATAGACAAATAGGAAATAAGTTTTTCGTCCATTGGCAGGAGTGCTTCTCTGAGGCATTCTTGTTGCTTTCTTGATTTTCCACATCCACCTGTGAAATGCTGAACAGCACCTGAGGAATGTTGGTTGTGCAGTGCAATTGATGTTTCTGCTAAAAATAGGAAATATGATTTATTACCCACCTGATAGTTACCCATGCTACAAGAATCTGCCTCTTATCAATCAGTGCATTTCCCAAGTGTAGTAATACTTCAAGGAAGCTGTGAAATAATATTTTGCTGTTAATACTGTTAACATATAATGAATATTTCATACTGAGATGAACATAGGTTCTGAACTGAGAAGATTGTGTAGTACTGAACTTTAAATGGGAAAATGAAATATATTTAAATTACATTGAAGAAGGCACTTATTAACAGCTGTTAGCATTGAACTTGGCATTTTATTTAAAAGAAATGACACATGCTCCATAAAAGAAGTGTTGTAACTTCCTAGATGTATTTCTATATACATTTCTCTTTATGCTGTTCTCCTTCACAGAGAATTGTCTAAGTATCTGCATATTCTTCATGGTGTCAGAATGACAAACAAGCCTGTCCAAATGACTGTTCTACCTGATGCAGCCATAGCTAAGTTTTGAAATACTTGACATTTGTGATTCTATGGGGACCATCTTGCTAAGGTTGAATGTAATTTACGATGTACTCTCCAAATCCCTGTGCAACTCATTTTATACTTTGAGGAATCTTAAGTAAATTTAGTGTAGGTTGATTGCATCTGTTTGGCAGAAGAGCTGGCTCAATGCTTATGGCTGCAGTTGGGGCCAGTGAGAGTATGAGTGTTCTGTGTGCTCCTTGTTTGGTAACTTAGGGCAGAGAAACAGTGAGTGGTATTTCAGACATGTCATTCAGGGCCTAGTGCTCGGTGCAGTGACACTGACTGTGGGATGCAACTTAAACTGTGTCTTACCATGATTAAAAGGATGCTTTTTAAGACAACTACTTAAAAATGTATATGTATTTTTGTGGAGGATGAGAATAAAAATCTTTAGAAATGGGAGAACAAATATCCAGTGCGTGGCCATTTAATAGAAGTAATTAAGTTGTAGCAGGTCTACTAAATTTTTAACCAGACTGTTTTTATCTTGGTGATCTAAAATAACTTGGGAGAGAATGAAATATGGTTTCAAATTAGTGCATTTCAAAAATACACTAAGGTAAAATAATTTACTTGTACCTACATTTGTCTTCTGCATTGTGTTGGTTTCTACTGTAAGAATCTGCTTAAACCTACCTGACCTCAGTGCCAAACAGGTCCGTAAGGGAATGTGGAGATCCCAACATCTTATGCAGTAGAAATGAGGGGATCTTAGGGCGTCCATGGAGAATGAAAGTAAAAATGCTCCAATTGGATTAATTCTGAATTAAAATTGGAGCAGTCCCATTGAAGATGAGTGAGGTTTCCAAGAATATGGGGATGAGAACTGTATGTGAGGCTGTTTGCTGGTTTCTGATGAGCTGTGTAAGTCACTGTTTCACGTAAGATGGATGACATTTTTCCTTTACAAGTCATAGGTGATCTCTTATAGCCTCGGCCAGTCTGCTGAACACAGCTTTTCCTCTAATTTTTATGCAGTGTCCAGCATTATCTGTAGATGTGAACTGTGCGCAGGTGTTTAAATGAATTTGTCTTGTTTTCATCAGCAATGAACCAGGTTCAATACAGAGAAAATAAAAACAATATTTTATTGCCATATCTACTTACATAATGATAGTAGTACAAATTAGATTTGTTTGTAGAAGTTAAGAAATATACTTACGTGAAAAAGAGTTGTTGAAATCCATTTCATGGATAAGCACTAAAGCATTGCCCGTTACTGAGAGCACTGGAACTAAAGGTAACAAAGTAAATACTTCATATTGCAAGGCTCTAAGTGTTCAGTAGCTCCATGAAAATGCAGATTAAACCTGTTACTAGCATCTCAACTTCAGGCAGGAGACATAAAATAACATGTATTACTGCTTTGATACAATGTATGGAAAATAGCATCCTTTGGAGATCAACTTGGGGTTTGCTTGGCTGGCTGATAGCTGGAACTATTAATTGGGAAGTGGCCTATCAAGTTCTGGTGGGGATGTCTGGAGAAAGTAGATGCTCTTGTGCAACAAAGCAAAGTTCTGCATGTGACCTAATCAGGTTTGATTAGGTAGTTTGATTAATCATTAGTAGTACTGATATTTTTTCGCAAAAACCCCTAGTACTGAAATGCTTTCCTTGTAAATACAATGTAGCTATAAAAACTAGTCTTTATATTCTCCTGAAAACTTATGTGGCATATAGATATACTGTATCTGATTTTTATAATAATAAAAGTAAAGCAGGTTAAACAAAATCCCTCAAAAGGAATGAACCAGGAGAAATGTTATTGCACAGACTTTGAAGATTACAATCATTGCTATCTATTGTAAGTTTTATAGATAGAACATATCACAGTACGTTCTCCTGCAATGACAAAAAATATGCATTTTTAATGCATTCTTTAGGAGGAGCACTTCTGTACATCATGATTTAGGAGGAGAGACTCATCTGTTTCCATGAATTATGGAACTTGAAGTTGTTTCTCTTAATCTGGCTGCAAATAGAACTCCCAGTTTATTGAGGCCAGAGTGTAGTTTCTGCTCACTGCTGATAAGAGGTGGCTGGCAGCACATGCAATCTGATCAGGTGAGGACGGACTGAATGTCAAGGCTGTATTGCAAGGCATGCTAGCAAGTCACTGGAAGTAATGACTTGCAAAATTTCACTTGGTTTTGTTTCCACTGTGATTCATTGTCTGCCATCTGCTTTAAGACATCAAGACCATAAGATAAAACATGAAATTATGCAAATTAGGTATGTAGATAATGAAGCTGTCGGTGCTTTTTTGCTGCCATTCAGTCTGGGTCCAAACAAGTTTAACTTGTTACAGGCCAGTTCATAGTACAATAGCATGTGATTGAAATAAAAATAAAAACTAGGAAGTCAGAGTTAAGAGTAAATAGTTTGCAGAAGGTAGAGAGGGACAACTTGCAACACATCACATTTAGCTTCCTTGGTTTGTTCAGATTACCTACTTTGTTAGAGCTTGATTTCCAACACTTTTGGAAAGGTCTGGTGCATGGAAAACATGCACTGTCAGCCTATGAGAATGAATTAATCTACAGGGGTTTTCCAGAGAGATTAGTTGAGAGCAGAGATACTGCCAGAAATTCAGTATCACTGCAAAGCAAGGCTCTGGAGAAAACCACAATTTGCCCATCAGACTACCCGGGGCTGGAGCTGCCAGAGGCTTGTCCTAGCGGAGAAGAGATTAGCCAGTGTCAGTGAGGAAACGTTCTTGTGTTTGGAGACAGGTTGGAGTTGTGATCTCATGGTATTTTTTTGTCTGGCTTGCTTGTTTAATTAAAAGAAAAAATATTCTAGAGATCCATATTCCTTAGCAGGTATCCAGAAAAAAAGTGAGTAATGCAGTTTTTTGTATCATTTCTCAAACTATTTTAAACTCATGGTTGCACTTATGGATCCAGACAGTCAAAAAACAAAAAAAAATGTTTTAACCCTTAGATTACCTTGCTCATGCCCCTATGTCAATAAGCTGTATAGTATGTTGTACACACATTTCTTTCCTGAGGCTTGTACATACTGTAACTTCATTCTCACACTCCTAGCATGATATAAAGCTTGAAATGCTTAAAGTAAACTCAGGTGCTTTGAAGAGAAAACATCTGAACAACATAATTCTACTTCTCAACATGTTTTAAAGATGAATTTTGGTTGGGCAGCAATAGTGTGGTAAGCTGTGCACCACAAGGTGGCACTGATGGCATGTGATGATTGTTCCATCTCAGACTATGTTTTAGACGTCTGGAAAGCTGATTATATGCCAAAGACCTGAACTAAATAACTCCCTTTGACCTACCTGGGAATTACCTGTACTGTGCAGAAACGTGAGTGTGCATGCGTGGTCACGTAATGTATGAAACTGCAATATTACAGACCTCAGCATATTCTTAGCTGATTGCTTGACTTCGGAAGTGGACATAGATTGGTAGAGTATCTGGAAAGGGGGAGAGATTTGGACTTCATTCTCAATAGATTCCTTATGTGTGTTTGTAGTAATGCTTTTTTTAACTGATTATGATAGCCTGATAACCCACGATTCTTTTGCTTCCTTTTTTTTAAAATTAACTGTTCAAACAAAATGGAAAAATATATTGACTCAATTTGAATTCCTCAGAGCAAGGCTGACCAGTTGACCTCATATCATCAGTAACGTAGAGCACAAGCTGTCTTTCTTCCCTTTTATTTTTTTTCTTGGTTGATTTTTTTTTTTCCCCTGTGGATCTGTATGGGCAAATACGAGATAGTGTTGTCTTCTTCCTTAGTGATCTGATCTGACTTGTATTTCTAGTATGTTTATTCCTTCCCTTAAGATCAGAGAATATCTCATAGCAATGCCAAAACTGCCTCTTCTTCCATGATGTTGTTTGTACTCTTGCCTTTAAGAGGGTTTCTTAAGGAGCTGCCAGTGCCCTAGGAGAACCCACTTCTAGTTCTCTTGTTTTCTGAGAACTGCATTCCTGAAGGGCAATTCTTTCCTTGTGTTTTCTGTCAGTTTTTCAGTGCGTAACAAACTGCTATTTCATGGTCACTAACAAAAGTTACTTTCTATCTTGGCATCTTCAAGCTGTACTTGTCACTCAGTGCGACATCAAGAGTAGCTCTTCATCATAATCTCTGTCAAAAAACCAGACACCTTGGGATTCAGGAATCTGCTGGTTACTCAGTGTCCTACTGTACTGCTCTTCCAACAGCCACCTTTGTAGTTAAAATTCCTTGTCATTGCCAGGTAAGAGAAAACCCTATCCAACAGATTTTTTTTTTTCTGGTTTAGAGTTCAATATAAACACTCATCATTGATTGTATTTGTGAATTTCTCCTATTTTATACTTCTCTAGAGAGTGATCTTCAACAGATAAATATCATTCTCTATAAACTGAATCTCAGAACAAACATATACCTTTTGGACATATTTTTTTTCTTGTTTGTCTTGAGCAAGCTGTTCTCTTTAATTTTCTATGGGAAACGAAATGATGAAATTAAGAAGTGTTCTGGAGTCCTTAGCACTGAAGGCCTGAAAGAAAGATTAGGCAAACCTCTGACAGAATTTTCAGAGCTTTATGACCTTGGATCATAGGGATCTACTAGATGATACCTCAGTATTTGTCCTGGAATTTTGATTCTGATTCCAGTACTCTGACTCATGGCTGCTGCTTAAGTGGAAGAAATTTGAAGTGAGAAGTATGATTGAGTACATCATTTTAATGATATGACTAAGTGCTTTGTGATGTTTACTGCGTAATTCCAATTACCTGGTAGTTAATACCAACTGAATGTTCATATACTCCTATACAGGCAAGAAGGATATATTTTCCATTCTGTCCCTAAAAAATAAGGATGAAGAGCCTTCCTGAGTTGGAATTATGTAAATGCAATGTTATATTCCTCTGTGAATGGATAGATAGGCAGAGTTTGACATAGACAAGTAACATGGCTTATAGGGCCTCACTTGTTACTTGGTATCATGCCAAAATGATAAAGATAACCAGTGACTTATATGGCCGGATTCAAAAGCTCCTGGCATCCTATATTCTGCTAATGTTCTGGAAGAAGGATAAAAATGTGGTTGACTTTCATGATCAGGTTTTCCCATGCGAAATATATTCTGGTTCTGCTAACTTAATGAGAACAGTACCTACTGCATGAGCTCCTTCTCTTTGCTTGCTGTGAGATGCATCTTGAGCATGTTTTCTTTGAAAAAGGATGCAAATGGAAAAATTAGAATCCATCCTGATTTGTAATGAAGTAAGAAGAGTTCACATCTCAGCATGCTTCCATGTGATAACCCAGCAGAAGTAGGAAGGTGGAATTCCACAAATAGGTACGGGAACATGTCCTATAATTAGAAAACAAAAACAAAAAACAACAATCTAATCAATGGGAAGTATTTGAAGCATAGAATTAAACAAGTAGCTGCTTATTCTGAGTGTTTCAGCCCACAGTGTTGAAGTCTCAGAAGGGTCCTATTGGCTTCAGTTGCAGTAGGTCAGTAGATATGGAGTAGAAATAAGTCAGTGAAGATTAGGTTAGTCTGAAATTAATCTTAAGGAGGAGCTGGGTATGACTGTGAGACATAGTCATATGGTACCTTATACATGGTGATTGTGAGATCTATCATATTACTTTATTAATTTAAGAGTTGAAGAAGGAATCTCTGAAGACTTAATATTTTTAAGGGCAGTAAAAGAATGATCAAAATTTTTATTTCATTTTTTTATTTTTGAAGTATCTGAACTTGTGCTGTTACTTACCATACACCAAGGGTAATGCATGTTTTATGGAAAAATTGTGCATGTAACTGTGAAGAACTATATGTATTGCGGAGAAGAGTTAAAATTAATCACTGCTCTGTTGTAGAAGATATTGGTGTAATGCATTTCAGGTTGTAAAGCAGCCTGAGGGGGAAGAGATGACATTCCAACAATAGCTGTATGGGCTGAGAATTTTCCCCAATTAGTCAAAGCATCATAGCCTCATCTCAAGAGGAACATACAAGCATGGTTCTCTGGCTGGGCTATGCAAAAAGAAGTGCTAAACCATAATGGAGTTACTTAGTGTTTGATGATACACTACACCAATCTTCTAGATGCATATGAGAAAGACACAGTCTTGCCTGAATGTAGCAGCCTCAGAGCGATCTCTGGCATTTTATGCCAGTGTTATTCAGAAGCTTGAGAGCACATAGAGGTTTTGGATTTAGATCTTTGTTGCAAACTTAAAAATGTTTAGAAAATACTTTTTGATAATACACAGAGGATGGTTCTAAGCTGTGAATTGAGCTCCCAAAACCTTACAGCTAGTACATATTGTAATGTTTCTTTCATGTGTCATTGGAGAGAAATAGACCACAGGAGAATAACGAAATGTTGCTGAGATTCTTTTGGATGTCATAATTAATGAAGAAAAGACTAGATATTCATGCCATAGAAATACTGTATTTGGATATCTTCCAAACAACAGCCTCAAAGCTGGCTAATTTTATGCTGTTTTCTTTACTGGCAAGTTTTTCCAGACTTACAGACAGAATGTATAAGACCTGTGTGATAAGAATTAATCTGAACTCTAAAGATTTAAAGCTTAATTATAATTCTATTCTAAGGCAATGGACTGTGTGAACTGCTGTTACTAAACTGTTCTGTGTAAACACTGCATACTGATAGAATTTGCTTGTCAACCCCAGTGGCATTTCTGTACATTAAGCTTGTTGTTCTGCCAGTCTGGTGCATCATGGGAAAAGATAAGTATCTCAAGGGAATGAGATCTGCATTTTTAACAAGGAAGTCAACCTCAAAGGTGCTACAAAAAGACTCTAACAGAGATTACTTTGCTGAAGAGACAGTTGGTTTATTGCTTGTAAATTTTTGCATGCTTAAGAAATGACATTTATGTTGCTAATACTGACAACATACTCATTTTTTTCATTGCTGGTGTAGCAATCAATCAGTAAAAGATCTTGATAGTGTTATAGCTTAGGAAACAGTCACTAAATCCAAAGAATCTCTGAAAATTTACATATGTTCCAATATTTGTTTTCCTTTGTGTCACTCAAGATTTCTGAAACATACTCTCAAACAGGGAGAATAACTCTGCTCATGGCAGGTATTCTAGTACGAGGAGTACAGTGGCAGTAAGACCAGAACAGTCAAACTAGAGGAAATATAAGATGTGGGGAACATTGTTTTTCATTCACAGGTTACAACACTGGATTATTATCTTCAGGCAAGTCAAGATCAGGTTATGATAAAAGAAAACTAGTTGCAAGCTAAAGGTTGGGAATAACAAAAAGATATGAATGATATTGAGTTACTCTCTTAAGAAAAGAGAAACCTAATATAGCAGCTGCTTAATTTGGTGACAGAAATTCTTTTAAACTCCACTGGAGATGGGGCAAGTTGGTATTTTTGGGTATGTGCAGAAGTAATGAAACCTGTCTTTTTCAGTGCAGTGGATGATGAATGCAGTAGTGATGTAAAAAGATAACTCTTAATTTTACTTACTGTAGGAGGAACAAATACACACTAAGTTCAACAAGCCACTGTCAAGTTGCACAACAGAACTTTGAGGACAGAAAATTTTCCTGCTAATGGTAGGAACATTCAATATGAAGTAGTACGGAGTTAGACTAGATAATTATTAATTCACATAAATACAGGATGCTGTTGCTTTTATTATTTTGCTATTCTTTCTTTTGACCACTTGCCTCACAGATGAATAATTTGCTGCTCTGAAGTTTTTTTCTTTTCTTATTCCTCCAAACTATTACTTAATTTTTCTGCTAAAGTAGTTTGGGGATTGAGCTGTAGTTCTTTATGACAAGTATAGCTATTTCATGGAATGAACAACTGCCTGAATTTCTCAAACCAATAAAACTTAATCACCTTATAGGGAATTGCACATATAAAAGACTGCACAATAGAAAAACAACACTGAACTTGTTTGTAGGGATTAGAACTATTTCACAGTATTTCTATAGTTGTCAAAATCCACTTTGCTCACTCTTACATCCAACTAATACTCTGTTCAGACATCTTGAAGAAATCATTACAGATTTTATCACTAATTCCGTCCATTTCAGGTTGAGGCTTGAAATATATACTTAACTGCACCATTCATTTCTTCAGGTCAAGACCTCTGAGCTGGTCTGCAATGGTTTTGAACAATGGTTCTTCATATTTTAAAACCTCTGTTTAGAAGGCATGCTTTCCTAAGATCAGATCTCCTGAATACTAATGCTAATCAAAGGAAGATCTAAAAAGGTACTGAAAGGTAAATTCTAGAGGATCCTTTAAGGAAAAGTTTTGAAGAAACAGATGTTGCACAAAAGTACTTTTTAATACATTGATTTTTATTTATTATATTAATAAAAGTTGAGCTTATGTGATGCATTTTAGTTCTTCTGCTTTCCAAAGAGTAGCATTTTACGGTCATTTCATATACTTAATTTGTATTCTTGAAGAATCCTTTTTACATCGAGCCAGTGTTCACTGTAGCTAGTACTTTATACCAATACCAATAAACGTAAGGTTTCAAAACTATGTTCACTTTATATGAGCTCAAGCCACGAACCGATGTGGCTGTGATTGATTTCTTATTACAACAAATGAAAAATCAGAATACCAGTAAATATGGAGGATGTTAAGCTTTCCATGTTAGAAAACAAGGCTTTTCCAGATGAGCTCTATATTAGGTAAAAATAACTTGAAATTTTTTAAGCCTATCCAACTTTACCTCTAGAGTATCTTCAGTGATGTGTTTTTGTGTAAAACACTAGTGCTTACAAATAAGCAGCAAAGATATTCTATCTCTGCTGTTGTTTATAGTGCAAATGTTTTATTTAACTGCAAATGTTTGTCACTATGTTTTGTACCTTAGATGTAGCAGATACTGTTTTGTCTGATTTTTTTTCTGTAGATACAAGTTGATGGGAACACTATAATTGATTTTGCTGTTGGAACAATACTGGGGCAGCTATAAATATATTTGAGCTGTAAATATCATTGGCATTTTGATAATGGAAGTACTGTTATACTGCAGTGCCAACAAAGGGCTATCCAAGATTAAACAGGTTTTAGTTAAGGACTAGACTTTTTATAGAAGAACTTATAATCCAAAATTTCTGTGTGGGATGCCTAACATAGCATGCATTTAATGTAGTCCTGCATATATATTAATGGCATTACAAAAGTCTCTTAATGCTTCAATGAATATGCCAAATGTCTGTAGCAATCTGCTGTTTGTTATGCTCAGATTGCTTCTTTGTAAGTAGGTATCAACCTTCAGTACTTGCTGCATTCATGCTTTCCTCCTCTCTGATCAGGATCCATCTGTTTGGCTGTATTTGGCAGTGGTTTCTTTTTTGACATATAGTCTTCAAAACTGTTAATCTCCCAGTGGTGCCTGATCCCTACAGTATTGTATTTGTCAGCATAATGGTTTAAATGGTTTAAAACTGCAAAGAGGTAGTGTTTCTTGATTCTCTGAATATAGTCAGGATGGAATGATCTTTTGTGATAAAAGGGTCAAATTTTGCTCATGACACCTTTACGAATCTTACAAAAAAAATCTTGCTATTTTCAGAGTCAGTGGAGTGAAGATGCATTTTTTTCCATATAGTTATTAAATATTGAAATACAAGATTAGATGCTCCCTGGAAAAAAGGTAATGGGGAGCTGGCTTCCTCAGACATAGAAAAGCTGAGGTACTCAGTGAGTGCTTTGCCTCAGTCTTCACGGGTGGTCAGGCTTCCCATGTCTGCCAGGACCATGAGCTTCTAGGTGGAGGTGTTGGGAGTGGTTTCTGTCCCACTGTAACAGTGGAACATGTCCGTGTCCTCCTCGTGAAATTGAAAGTGTATAAGTCCATGGGGCCGGATGTTATCCATCCTAGGGTTCTGAAAGAGATGGCTGATATGGAGGGTGGCTTGGCAACCACCATGTTTGAAAAATCATGGCTGTCCGATGAAGTCCCTGGTGACTGGAGAAAGGGAAACATTACTCCTATTTTTAAGAAAGGGAGAAAGGAAGACCTGGTGAACTACAGGCTGGTGAGCCTCACCTCTGTGCCTGTGAAGATCATGGAGCAGATCCTCCTAGAAGCTATGTTAAGGCACATACGAGACAAATAGGTGATTTGAGACAGCCAGCATGGCTTCACCAAGGGCAGATCTTGCCTGATCAATCTGGTGGCCTTCTGTGATGGAGTGACGGCTTTGGTGGACAGGGGAAGGGTGATGGATGTCATCTACCTGGACTTCTGCAAAGCCTTTGACATGGTCCCTCACCACATCCTTCTCTCTAAATTGGAGAGGCATGGATTTGAAGGATGGACTGCTCAATGGATTAGGAATTGGTTGGCTGGACCCAGCCAAAGGGTTGTGATCAATGGTTCTGTATCAGGGTGGAGGTGGGTCACAAGCGGTGTCCCTCAGGGGTCGGTCTTGGGACTGGTGCTCTTCAACATCTTCATCAGTGACACAGACAATGGCATCAAGTGCACCCTCAGCAAGTATGCAGATGACACCAAGCTGAGCGGTGCAGTCAATACATTGTAAGGAAGGGAGGCCATCCAGAGGGACCTGGGCAGGCTGGAGAAGTGGGCCCATGAAAACCTAATGAGATTTACTAAGGCCAAGTGCAGCGTGCTGCATTTGGGCTGGGGCAATCCCATGTATTTATACAAACTAGGGGAAGATCTCCTTGAGAGCAGCCCTGCGGAGAAGGACCTGGGGGTCCTGGTGGATGAGAAGCTGGACATGAGCCAGCAGTTTGTTTGCAGCCCGGAAGGCAACTGTGTTCTGGGCTGCATAAAAAAAAATAAAGGGGGTGGCCAGCAGGGAGAGGGAGGTGTTTGTTCCCCTCTACTCAGCTCTTGTGAGGCCCCATCTGGAGTACTGTGTCCAGACCTGGGGCCCCCAGTACAGGAAGGATGTGGAGCTCTTGGAGTGGGTCCAGAGGAGGGCTGTTAAGATGATCAGAGGGCTGGAGCACCCCTCCTACGAGGAAAGGTTGAAGGAACTGGGCTTGTTTAGCTTGGAGAAGAGAAGGCTCTGAAGAGACCTCATTGTGGCCTTCCAGTACTTGAAGGGAGCCTATAAACAGGAAGGGGAACAGCTGTTTATGAGGGTGGATAGAGATAGGACAAGGGGGAATGGTTTTAAACTGAGACAGGGGAGGTTTAGGTTAGACATTAGGAGAAAGTTTTTCACACAGAGGGTGGTGACGCACTGGAACAGATTGCCCAAGGAGGTTGTGGATGCCCCATCCCTGGAGGCATTCAAGGCCAGGCTGAATGTGACTCTGGACAGCCTGGTTTAGTGGTTGGTGACCCTGCACATAGCAGGGGGGTTGAAACTAGATGATCATTGTGGTTCTTTTCAACCCAGGCCATTCTATAGTTCTATGACAAGTGGTTTTGATTTTATTTTGTTTTGAATCCCAATAGTACTAGATTGCATCTCTGAAAATGTGAGAAGCATGTGTATTTGTAACCCTACAGAATTCATTTAAGTGTGTTTTTGTATAGAATACATTGATGAAACATCAGTTCAAATTCAGACAATGTTATAAATGTAACAGGTGGCTTAACAGTGTAGTTCTTGTGGAATGGTCTGTATTGTGATCTACCACCTGCCACAACAACATAGTTATGTCCCTAATCAGATATGCTTATAATAGCAGAAGTCAGCATCATCCACAAAAAAAACAAATGGTACGTGATATCCAGAATTTGACATTGGAGGGTTGAGTCATGGTTCATATACATTAAAGTAATTGAATAGTGATAATGGAATGGCAAGATCACAGGTGTCTGAGAGCTTGCAGTTGTATGGATTTCACTGTAAATGTCAGAGTGTTTAAATGGAATCCAGGAAAAAACATGCTAAAGAGTATACTTGACATCTGTCCTTTTGTAGAAGTGGTTTGCAGGAAAAGCTTCTGCTATGAAAAAGGACAGTAGGAATCACTATTCTTGAAATCTATATGAACAACTAAAACTTTGAAAGCCATTGGATAATTATATGGTACACTTGAACATGAAATACATTCTTAAATGCAGATTCCAGAACATAGGATTTAGCCCTTCAGACTAGCATTAAAACACCTTAAACGCTCACTTTATGCTTTGATTGGACACTGATCTGGATATCCTTAGCAACTAACTATTCTAATTTAACATAGCTAAGCAAATACAAGTTAAGTTCAATTCCTGCAGTGCTAAATCTATAGTGATTGGCATGCTGTGTCTGAGCTGAACAACCTGATATGCTGGTACTGGCATAACATCATGAAATCGGTCTCCTATCTTATTCTCCCTTCTCAGAGTGCTAAACTTCACATTTTTGAGAATCGTAGCTTGTGATGTTTCTATGATTGACAGTTAAATTACTAGGACACAGAATCTGCTTCTGCTGTTAAATTTTTCTACCAATATTAAATTGTATGCTTTGTGGTCTAGAAAGAGATGCATAGGATTTGAGTCAAAATTTGAACTCTATTTGTTTTTAAGCAATGCAAAGCTTTTGCTAAGCATGTTCTGACAATGCATGCATGAGCCTAAGCCCAGATTCCTGTTCATTTTTGAGCTACTTGTTCAGTTTTTCAGTGGTCCTTAGAGCATGCCACTGCCATCTCCATTTTGGTCAATGTTTCAGAAAATGGAAGCATGAATATTCATCAGAGTGAGATATAAGTTGTTGTAAACTGCCAAAGTTAAGTTTATACTTTTCTTGCCAAGAAGGTGTAATTTTGTTTTCCAGGTTCAGAAAAACCTCCCTACTCCTTTCAATTTCCAAGTCGTAACTTGCTACATTCAGAACTTTAAATGTTAGTGAAAAGGTAACTTCTTTTTAAAAGATGTACTTGATATCTAGCAGAAGTAATGATGACATGACCTACATTATGTATGATATCAGGCTGATGATTTTTGTGTCTCAGGAGTCTGTGGATCCAATAAGCTGTAGTAGGAAGAGTAGAATGTGGCAGTCAATAAGAAGCTTTAATATTAATGCTGACTTTAGTGCCATAGTGAGGAAAACACAGGTCAGTGCGTACTAACAAGAAGCAATTTAATTATATGCTAATGAGAAAATATCTGCAGGCATACTAAAAAGAAGAAATAAAAACAGCAACGACAAAAAAAAATCATAAAATAAGAAACAACGAAAAAATTTCAATATATTGAGAATACAAACAGATATAAGAGTAGCTATTTTGTCGCAAGTCAAACTGAGCTGGTAGAATCCTGCTCCAGCACAAACTGCTTGGCATTATATTAGTAGTGTAGGGGGACAAACTTAAATGCAGAAGCATGCAGTGGTTTCCAAGTGAGATGCTTTAATAAGACCAAATGTCGGGTCCTACACTTTGGCCACAGCAACCCCAAGCAACGCTACAGGCTTGGGGCGGAGTGGCTAGAAGACTGTGTAGAGGAAATGGACCTGGGGGTGTTGGTTGACGCTCGGCTGAACATGAGCCAGCAGTGTGCCTGGGTGGCCAAGAAGGCCAATGGCATCCTGGCTTGTATCAGAAGTAGTGTGACCAGCAGGAGCAGGGAAGTAATTGTCCCCCTGTACTCAGCTCTGGTGAGGCCGCACCTTGAGTACTGTGTCCAGTTCTGGGCCCCTCACTGCAAGAAAGACATCGAGGCCCTGGAACGTGTTCAAAGAAGGGCAACAAAGCTGGTGAGGGGTCTGGAGCACAGGCCTTATGAGGAGCGGCTGAGGGAGCTGGGATTGTTCAGTCTGGAGAAGAGGAGGCTCAGGGGAGACCTTATTGCTCTCTATAACTACCTGAAGGGAGGTTGTAGTGAGCTGGGGGTCGGCCTCTTCTCTCGTGCAACTGGTGATAGGACTAGAGGGAATGGTTTCAAGCTGTGCCAGGGAAGATTCAGGCTGGATATTAGGAAATACTACTTCTCTGAAAGAGTGGTCAGGCACTGGAATGGGCTGCCCAGGGAGGTGGTGGAGTCACCGACCCTGGAGGTGTTCAAGGAACGTTTGGATGCTGTGATGAGGGATATAGTTTAGCGACAACCATTGGTGATAGGTGGATGGTTGGACTAGATGATCTTATAGGTCCTTTCCAACCTTAGTGATTCTGTGATTCTGTGATTTTATCCTGAAATAAACTCCTGCAATCTGGAATGTCTTGTCTCAAGAACAGGTGCATACAATGGAAGCAGGTGTTTTAGTGATGGTGGTATGCAGCATGATCAGAAGCCTCTTCAAAGATATGCTTCTAACAGTGCTATTTCTGGAGGGGGGTGCAACTACGAGTTTTCATACCCTGAACTGAAATTGAAATTTGTTAATATTCCTGTGCTCAAACCTAAGAAGGGTTTCTTAAAGTTCATATTTCAAGGTCAGTTGCAAACCCACATTTACTTATTAAATATACCTCCGTTTTCTAGAGGAAAAAGTCAAGTACGTAAGGCTGCTGCTCACATATATCTTCTGCTTACTGCCATTGCTACCAAATACTCTTACCGTCTCTGGTTGGAATTCCCTATGTAAGGATGTTTGGCTTCTGTTATTATAGTATTTCTTGCACTTTCTCTTCAAGCGTGAGGTACTTTTGGGAAGAATAGAATTCTGCGTAGCTCTTTCTAATTCTTTCTAACTGCAATTCTCATATACCTCTTTTTGAATTACTAATACTGTCAAAATCTAAAGATGAATCTGAGATTTTTGTCAGTTTTGACCAATGTGTACTTAACTGTCAGAAAATGTAAAGCTAGTTTTTGGGAGTTTCATTTCCTAATCTTTTAGAGGAAATCTGTTATACAATTGTTTTTCTCTAGCCTGACAAACAAACGCTGATGGCAGATGAACAGTTCTGCACCAGAAAGTATTAAAACAGTTTCTTAAAGAAAACTTAAAAACCACAACAACTGTATATGTATTTCAGTGTGAGTTGTTAATGGTGAGTTTTTCTAAAATGACAAAATTACAGATCCCTTGTGTAGTTGCGTACACCAACTTCTTTAGATGCTAGGATTTCAAAAATGCTTAGAGGAAAGATGATGAATGCTCTAAAGATGATGCTAGACAATTTCATGGGCTTTTAAAAACATACAAAGGCAAGCTTTTTTGTGAGCTGAGTGCTTAGGTAAACAGTGCCTGAAACCTGCTCTGGAGTCACCAAGGAATTCTTCTTTGTATGGAGTGTTTCACTGACACTGCCTGGTGAAGTTGCTGCTGTTTGTGCTGGCCGCATTAGTTGCTCCTAGCGTAAAGGAAAAGTTATCCCAAGGAAAATGTACTGCTTGGCTTTGCTCTGCCCATTCTGTGCTTGAAGGAGCGTACAGTCAGTGCAGTGACATCCTGTCTGGCATGTGATTTAGAGGAAGAAAAGAATAAAATTGATGGTTTTTTTGGTCCCCTTTTCATTCTATCCTCAAATGTAGATCAAACAAATTGAAAATGAAGGCCTAAGTCAAAGTACAATATTCATTATAGCTTGGGAAAGAGTGATATTTTAATTTCTTGTTAGTGAAATAAATCCTATGTTTAATTACTTAAATTTACTGATTGTTTTCATTAGGTATAATTGATTATCTTAGAGGCTTTTCTCTGTGAAAATAAAGCCCTGCTGTGTCCCACATGCCTGTAGAGTAGGCATTTGCTAATATTAACAGTATTTAAGGGAGAATGGCACAATACATCAAAGGGAAACTGCAAGCTTATTTTCTAGCCCTCGCTCAATCTGCTGCTAATTGCGCATTATTTAGGTGTAAGCAGCCTCTATCAGAATAGTTCAGCAGGGTCTCTCAGCTGGTATAACACAGTTGCAAGCTTTCTTTCTGAAAAGAATTGTTCATGCCACAGAACTGAGAATAAGAAATGTGAACTTAACATAAGCATATTGTGAACTTGGCTCTTTGTAGGCTTTGACTTAAAAACTTGAACTTAACTGAATGTTATGCAAGAAGTGAAATTGCTTGCCAAAGAAACAGTTGACTTATTATTGAAACACTGAAAAAGTTTGTTTTCCCACTCTTCTGCATTTGTCATCTTGACCCTTTGTGTTCCGAGATTTTTTTTCAACTTTTGTCCTTTAGGACAGCAGATGATTTCATGGGAAAGATTCTTTCCTTTTCCTAATTACTCTCTGCTGACTTACAACTTCCTCAAAGCAGCAAATCTCCTTTATACTCTCTGCACAACTCAGATATGCTGTGTATAATGTATGAATTGATTCTTTTTCCCCTGCTGTTTTTAGAGAACTAGTTTTTAAAATGAAATTCAGATTTGAAGTCAATGTATTTTCTGTAGCTAAAGCCAATCAGTGCACCAGGATTTGACCTTTTAAAAGTTCAGTTATGCTTCACTTATGGTATTTTAATTTATGGAATAGTGCTCAGCTCTTTAGCTGTCTCTTTAATCATTTGCCACACTCAAAGTTTATGAATGTCTGTCTCATATGGGGAAGACCAAAATGGGGTACAGGATTCTGGATGTGGTCTTACTGGGGCCAAATAATCACTTTTCTAGATCTGACTGTGGTAGTACAGCCTGACTGTGGTCAGTCATGTTCACCTTCCTGTCCACCGGGATCCTTAGGCCTTTTCTGCAGACCTGCTTCCAGCCATTTTGCCCCAGCTTATGCTGATGTACTTGGATATTCCATCCTCACCTCAGGACTTTGCATTTGTCTTTGCTTCAACAGATAACTCCTGTCAGCCCTGAACTCCAGCCTCTCAAGGTCATCAGTGTTCCCAGCTTTTGTTCCTGTGAGCCACATTGTAGGATCTCAGACTTCTCCCATTTACAGAAAAATACTGATCCGGTGTCAAGACCCAGCTCCCAGCTGCTGGGGCCCTATGCTCTCAGCTGCGATGAAGAAGAGAATTTTACCATTCAGAGTTGTAATTCTGATACTGAGTATAGCAAAAATTCTGGGTTGTTTTGTCAAATTTGTTCCTATAGCTGTCAGCATTAGCACACACTGTTCCCTCTGGCAGCCCAGTTCAAATATGCAGGGATGGTTACATGCTTTTACAGTGCTCAAGGCAAGTCAGCTAATACCTGTAGTAAGTCCAATGAACAGTTTCCTTCCTTCTCCTGTTTTGTCTTGAGACCCACCAAGTGGAAGTAAGGGAAATGAGCACTCATGGTTTGCCTGAGATATATCTTGTCTGCATTGTGTGCAGTCAGCAGATGGTAATACATATTACTGTACATTAGTGTACATTTTCAGTAGCTGTATGCTAAGCAACATACATCACAGGGAAACATAAATTACACTAGACTCTCTAACATCAGTTTATCGATTGCAATATTTTCTGGTCAAAAAGAGGTGCTAAAGAAAATCACAATCTTTTATTCTATGGAACTGAAAACAATTCAGGTTGGTTATTGGCTGTCTTGCTCTGTTCTAATGAGTGAAATCACATAGCTGCCTTCACTGGGCAAGCTTGTTAAATTTTGGCTCTTACAGTAACTTTGTTCTCCTGTCTCCTGCATTCAGTGGTTAATGGTATTTCTATAAGAAATACTGCTGCTCAGTCTTCAAAAGACTTTTACAGTACCGTGCTCATCAACGCTACGGTCTCACTGTGAGTCACTGTACTTAAAAGTTACTGAGATGGGGAAGTAAAACAACCAGTGGAAATTAAAAGCTGTAGAAGTACACAATGTCTTTTTTAATAGCTCTGAGGGATGATGTGGTTATGTAGTAATGAAAAGTTACAACTTCACTTTCCATTTTACATGAGACAGTGAAACTACATCTGGAATTTCAGAGCAAGGAATGGAGTGCCTCCGTGCTTCAGAGACGGTGTATTATACCTCTCCTTCATCTCAATAGCCACTTCTGTACTTTAGTGGCTTATAGAATATGTTTCTAGATTTGTTTCAGAGGAGTTCAAGAGACTTAAGTACTGCAGCTCTAAGTTTCTTTGGAAGTCTTTAACTCTGTTCAACACTGAGGACAAAGCCACGTTTTCCAGCAGATCAGAATGTATCCCAGGGCTCACGCATGCCTAATGCTAGAGATTCTACATCTCAATAGATCTGAGTTCCTTTCAGAATCACCTTATTACCTCTTAAGAGTTAAGACAGCCTTGTTTTCAGCTTGGTGGAAGAGGAGCAATGGCAGAGTTCAAGGAAATGCAGGGAATTCTGTTACTATTACTGAAATAGCGGATATGGACTTCAATATACATATTGTGTGTTACAGAACTGGGATCAAGGTTTAAAGTGGTCAGAGTGATAAGAAATAAATCCAGCTCAGGATTCCATACCAGCTTTGGTTTGAAACTGGGAGTGGTGATTGCCTCACAACAGAATGTCTCATATTGAGGAGTTTGAGAATAAATATTGTAGTCCTCAGAAAATAATTTCTGATGTTGTGGAGTCATTAAGAATATAACAGAAGGGCTTCTAGGGATTTCAATTTATATCATTCTTTAGTGGTTTTCCACTGTGCATTCATATTATGACTGGATATGAACCTCACTCAATTTGTCAGTGGGTTTTATCTCTGACTACCACTGTAGTATCCTGCTGTCAGCTTCAGCTGAGAGGCCAACTGATTAAGGATGGAGACTGAAATCCTTCCTAAGCCAGACAGGTGGTTTTCCAGATCAGGTGGGACAGGCAGAACAGCATGGCAAAGCTTGAGTTGGCACTGTAGCTTGAATGCTTTAGTATTCAGAGCTGTCAGTCCAGAATATTTTGAGCTCTGAGTTAACTTTAGAACATAATATGGAAAAAAGAAGCAAGGACTGCAAAGCTATGTTATTTATGCTTTGAATTTTTATATGCAGCTTGAAATACCAGTTTTTCTGAATATGCATGTGTTTTATTTAAGCATCATATGGTTTTACTGAGCTATGCAATGTTGATGTTTCCACCCTAATTTCAATGTACTCCTCTGTGCAGTGCCAGTTTTAGTTGTACAAAAATGGCTACAGATTTGCTGAGTCAGTGCAGCTGGAATAATGAGTTGACCTACTTTTTGTCTCATTGGGATATGAATGCATTATTGGGGGAAAAAAGGCTAAAGATAATCTTTTCCATAGTGAAGTCAATGTGGAAAATAACTTCAACACTCTTTTCTTTCCCTTTGTGTGGTACTTGTCCCTAAGCCCACCTGTAAAGCAACCTACAGCAATAATGCTAGCAACAGCAGTAGCCAAGGAAAATAAAGTAGCTTCCATGTCTAACCACTGTGCAGCTCAAGGTCATAAATAGGGTATCAAAATGTGGACTGTTGCAGTTGGTATATTTTGCTATGAAATGGTGAAGTTGTGAAAACTTTTAATTCCATCAAACGACACTATCATTTTAACACAATCTTTTCACTTTTAAATTGGCCTGTAATGCTGTGGCTTGCAGGGAATAACAATCCTTTAGTTTCACTGAGCCTTTTCCAACTCTTTCACCCACGGTGTTACAGTTGCAGCAACCTATGTAGGGTCCCCTCCGTTTGTCGCTTGAGCTATAATGACAAACCCTCTCCACCTACCCTTGAGCTGTTGTTCAAGGAGCCTTCCTACAGAAAGCAGGAGGAGGATTAGTAGGGACAAATCCTATGAGATGAGGAAGGTGAAGTAAGGATGAAATCTAAATTCATTTACCTGTTGCTCTGAGTGCTGTTACAAATTGCTGACGTGGCTTCAGCAGGCATGCAAGCAGCTGATGGTCTGGGGGCTTTCTCCTCTGTGTTGTCCCACTGCCTGTGACACTACTGACAGGTGGTCACAGGAAGGAGCTGCTGGGACAGGTGGGGTGATAGTGTTTTAGTCTGAGTTCCCTTTCAGTCTCATTTCCTCACACAGCTGTGAGCCAGCACTAAGTATCTGCATGCTCAGGTACTTAGCGACAGGGTGTCACTGCTGCTAACATGAAGGTTCAAAGAACAGTTTCTCATTAACAGAGAATGCATACCTCTGTTTACAAAAAAAGTTTTATTTATTTTTGATCTTTTGATAAAGTTTGCTGTAAGAACATTCCCTTCAGTCATAGAGCTAGCTCTGGTAGGTCATGCTAGCATCGAAATCAGGCTCATCAATTGAGCCTTTATCTGTACAAAGGCTGAATGTTTGTATCAGGACAAAGTTATATTCCCAGAATCTAAAAGTATTCCTATAAATTCTTCACCACAAGCAGCCAGAAGCAATGAAGAACCACAGTGATGTTCAGAAACATATCAAGCCTTATTTTACTTGCAGTATCAAGTGCTGTTAGTTAAGGGCTTCCTATCTAAAATATCACTTTATGAGCCTAATTGGCACTGGCAACAAATATCAGTTGCCACTTTACATGTGCAACAAAGGTGGATGTAAAACACTAATCTTGCCAGAACGTACCCCTTTCAGCAAGTTTCTCTGCTTATTAGGTAGAATTGATTCAACGAAGTGACTCACCTGTAGTGCTAGTAGAAGAGAATGCTAAGAATTGGCATGGCTCAGAGATGCTGATAGCCCTGTTATCAGTTTAGGTATCTCTGTGCTGGGTGCTACCTTAGATTCATTCTTCAGCTAGTGCTAGGATAACTTCCTGGTCTACAAAACAAAGCACATCTTCATGCAGAGATCTTGGAAGCGGTATATGGCATCCAATATACTCATATATACCATTCTGATGGTGCTATGTCACCATCCTGCTCTGGAGTGAGGTTTATGTTAGAATTACCAGAGGGATCACAGCATGGTGCATCCCTTCATAGCACTGAAATATCCTTAACATGCAAGCCTGGCTGACTGTCTTTTTCTTAGATCCCTGCATCCAGAGCATACTGATCAGTCAAGGGAGCAAGCTTGCAAGACAGTGGAGAATTTAGCACTGTAGAAGAGATGACATCAGAACAGAAAAAAAAAAAAAAAAAAGTAGTCAAAGTGCAGACATTTCACTGGTTAAATCCACCTGGTACGCTGTTCATCTAGAGTTCTTAAAAGAATATAAATTAATGATGCCAACTGGTTGCATGTAACATTTTCGGTATTTGCTATGTAACGCTGTCATTCCTAACTAGCTATTAAATTCCTGATGCTATGGGCAGAGCCCTGTGTTTCTGCCAGACTACCAGAATACAGCATCTGTTCCACTGCTGCCAGCAGAGTCTGGCACAAAAACCAGTGTGTCTGCAGCAGGAAGATCAGCCCAGATTTTCTGCTCTTTTTTTGGAGCAGGTTTATCTGTTAGTCTGGAGAATCCTAAACAGTGTTCCTGTATTCTGGGCTCTGAATGGATGGAGGTAGAGGTTTCTGCTTATGCCCTAGAATGCAGAAGTAATTTCATGGCTTTATCAACTGAAAGCATCTCTTAGGCTGCTTGAATTTATGCTTATATACAGTGGGCCAGGGCTGTAATACTGAATGGTGGGATTCATGAGCTGCCCTTCTTAGCTTCTGCTGTGTTCTCTAGGACATAATTTGAATCTTCCCCTAAAAAAACTTTACTTAGGTAAGCGACCATAGCCTTCACTGCTTCCAATGCAGAATCAGCTGGTCCCTTCTAACTGTATATTCAGATTGTTCTCTTTGTCCTGGGAAAGGAACAGATATGTCTTTATCTCAATGGACCATTTAGCTGATGCTATGTTTCAACATCAAATATTAAAGTGACAGGGATAGTTTATGTAACAAAACAGTAAAACATTTATAATTCTTCTCCCTCACAGGAGAAATAACACAGCCACATGTTTTAACATAAATCTTTAGCTAACTCTAGACATATGTAAATTCACTCATTCTTATTAGTTTTCCTCTTTCACAAACCAGTTGCTTTCTTTATTCTCCTCTGAGACTTCTGCCTGCAATTTCAGTCTGAACTCTGCATCAGATATTCCCTTTCTGTGCAGTTCTGGAAATTGTGCATTTTTATTCTAAACAGCATGTTGCAGATATACTAACAACAAGCCATTGGATGCTGCTTCATTGAGAAGATTTAGACGTATAAGTAAGCCATCTTCCTGTTCTTTGGTTGGACAAACTATAACTAGGAAGAAAAACATTTGTCATTCATGTTATAGAGCATATTTCAATTTAAATACATGCATACAGTGAAAAAATGGACTTCAGCATTCATAGTCGATAGACTTTTCCCAGATACAGACTTATTCTTGCAAGCTTGGAGATCCAAAGCTCTAATACTTAGTAGTATTTAGAAAATATTGCTAGTATTTGATCAAAAAGAAGATTGAGATGGGATCTGATAAACATGTATAAATATCTAAAGGGAGGTGGGAGGCAAATGGATGATGCCAGGCTTTTCATGGTAGTGCATGGCAATAGGACAAGCAGTAACAGCCTGAAACTTGAGCGTAGGAAGTTCCATAACTCTGTGTGGAGGAACTTCTTTACGCTAAAGCTGACGTGCACTGGAACAGGTTGCCAAGAAAGGCTGTGGAGTCTCCTTCTATCCAGATATTCAAGACCCATCTGGATGCCTACATGTGTGACTTGTTGTAGGGTACCTGCTTTAGCGGGGGGGGGGTTGGACTCATTGATCTCTTGAG
Organism: Pavo muticus; assembly: GCA_016647715.1. NCBI lineage: Eukaryota > Metazoa > Chordata > Aves > Galliformes > Phasianidae > Pavo > Pavo muticus. The sequence goes on along the minus strand of JACDJE010000090.1, from coordinate 2,455,627 downwards.
GTCCCTTCCAACTCCTGTGATGCTGTGAATACTGCTCCAAGAATTCATTTAGATTATGCATTTATCCTGTGTGCTACTGGATTAATTTTGGTGGATTAACACGATAACAGAAATACATGCACACATGAAATGCATGAAGAAAATGACAGGTAGATACATGGAAAGTACACTTTGAGTTTTTAAGAGTGAATGGTTCACATCATCTAAAAAATGTTAATGAACCTCCATAGGCCTCCCTGAGGAAAGGCTGTCATTTTAAAACAAACCCAGAGTTCTGCACAGAGAAGATTCTGAAACTGCTCCAAGTTTGCTGCGTGAGGGGAAGGCCGTGAAGAGACTTTTTGTTCTTTGCCTGAGAGGTATTTTAATCCAACTGGGAACTAATCCATGTTATTGATGTATATGAGGAAAGGAAAGATAATTTTGGAGGGTGAATGCTCATGGTGAACTATTTAATGACTTCAGTTAGATTCAGTCAACCTTTATAAATGCTAGCAGATCCATTTTTTTTCCCCTTTATACTCTTACAGGTCCATTTACACCATTATGGTCAGTAAAGGTAAAATATGCTGCTTGTATGTAAAATACTTGTGGTTTCCTTGTCTTCATTTATTTCTAAAAGAAACACTTCTTTACTAGATTCTGAACTGTTTATGTCCATGATATATTTTCCTATTTACAAGCATTTTTTTAGTGATTATTTTTTTATTTGGATTCATTTGTATTTTCAAGAACAACTGCAATGCAGTCTATTTAAATGCACCGAAAAGCATGTTTGTTGGCATAATTACAAGCAAAACAGTACAATTACAAGATATATTTCACTTATTTTTAATTGGAATACTGGCAGTAGTCCTATGGTGAAAAATAACTGAGGTGCTCTGATGGCGGAAATGTCATTATATACAATGATTTTTTTCATCAGTAATGCTAGATACAGCAGTTCTCAAACAGCTAGAGACTAATCACCTACAGCATTTGTCTCTGGATGCTATGAAAACACATTTCCTGCTAAATCTTATTATTCAGGACACTGTTAATTGGAACATCATATTTCTGTCTGATATGATTATCTAACATTATTAAAAAAATAACACACAACTTAATGAAACAGATTATTATACCGTATTTCCCACCCGTTGTATACTTTTAGTGCATTTTTTCTTTTCACTGTTTTCCAGGAATACTGAAGTATCGCTTTTTTTAGGGGATTTGTTGAATTAAGTTAAAGTGCTCCTATAGGCCTTCAAATTATGGTTCTGTGATAAAAACAACTTCTAAAATAACAGTACATGAAGCTATCCATTTGCCCAAAACAAAAGCCCCAGATTAGGTGTGTTGTGTATATTTGTTTTGCAGCAGTGAGATCTATTTAGCAAATGAGATTTAAGTGAAGTGAAGAAAATATCAAATGACTTGACTTCAAACTTGGCTACTTGAAATAATGTCATGCCATCTGCAGTAGTCTTCTAGTCTCAATAGGAGAATAAACTGTTTTGAAACTTCATTTCCTTAAATAGGATTTGTTTGCAAAGCATTGAGCAGCTAAGGGTATTTGTCATAGTCATTCTTACAATCCACACTTATAGGTGAAAACTGTTTATAATTTCAGCTATTAGAGATATTCTTGTAGTAAAAATCTTTGAGTTTCTTCTAGTTCTATTTGTTTTCTTACTAGGGAATAAAAGCTTGAGGGTTTTTGATAGTTTTCCTCCTGCCACAGACAACCACGCTGTATGATCTCCCTCATGTGCAAGTTAAGTCCTCCCTTGCTACAGAAAATCTTTTCAGATACCTTTCCCCTGAGAATTAGAAGTTTTCTGATTAATAAAAGGACTGGGACTATTTCAGAAAAGGCTTCTAGGCTCATGAATTGTCCTGATTACAGACTTATGTTCTTGACTGTTGCGTTACTCAGAACAGTACTACTGAAGACCAGCATCTATTATTCAGCATCTATTATTCAGAAATTGATGGGACTTGCATCCCTTCCCAGTATTTTAGTAAGTCAGCTTTAGAAGAGCTAGAGCTCTTAGAGACAAAGAGGCAGAAAAAATTGTGATGTTCTTACAGTGTATTATCAGCAATAAACAAGTGATTTCCTGGATAAGGACAGTCAATTATATGGCCTGAAGCTTCCCCACTGAAGGATAGTGATTCTTCAAAGCATACAAAATTGCGATTATCATTAACAATGGATGTAACAAAACTTTTTGTAACTGATCATGCAGGGCTGACTCTCAAGGCCTTCAACAAGTTCCTGGTTAAATTTGTCTTTAAGATAGTTCCACTCAATTTTTGCCTAAGTGGTCTGTGTAATCATCTGCTTTTCTGATCAATATTCTGACCTGCTTTGTTTCTCCCTCTTTATCCATTGCTGAACCAACTGGTCATGTCACCTACTGAACTCCTTAGTGGTGGTGCTGTATTAGACTTTGTATTTCATTTCCAGCATCACTCAGTAGAGGTTAGATGTAAAGCACGGAAGTCTGTATGCACATCCTATGAAATGATGAGGTAGAATCTCACCATGAAATATTTATCTTTAAATAGAAAGGAACAGCAAATGTTTAGCAAAGTGTAACCATTCTATCTGATATGTTTGAATCTACAAGCTGTACAGTCTACAAGGGAGAGATGGAAACACAGTGCAGCTGATTTGTAAATTTCAAACATTGTAGTAGTTCCAAATGTAAGTTCAGTTCACTCCTTTTAGCAGAAAGTCATTGTTCTCATGAAACAATGAATTGCAGTTGCTGTCAGATTGCCTTTAGCTGGCCTCATCTGTACAAATTCTAATGTTAGCTAGCATAGCTCATATTAACAGCTGATGACTGATTTATCTCATGTGGTACGCACATAAAATGGCTCTGCCAGCTGAAGGTAATGACTGGCCATGGCATGGGGTGGGAACAACAGCTTCTTCCATAGGTACAGCAGATAGCATGTAAAGAGACCTCCATCTTTCAGTGCTCTTCTGCACTGCATCCTTTTCAAAGTGTTGATCATTAACAATTAAATAATTCTTTCAGTTGTTTTGAGTAGAGGTATTGTCTTAGGTGTTTTTCAGACATGGCGTATTACATTTCATTTCCATGGTTGAATGTACTTTTCTTGCAAGAAAGGAATTTAATCGAGCTGCAAGTGCTTATTCTTCTGCTGTTTCATAATTTGTCAGCAACAGTTCAGAGATCTTACAACATAACTGGGAAAACTGAAGGTGTTCAAGGACTAAGAGAAGAGCAAGGTTAACTCAGCTTGCAGTTTCCATAAAAATAGAGAATCTGTATAGGAAATAGCTAAGTAGGCAGCGGGTTATACTGTATAATACTGTATGAAATTAAATTCTACAGTACATATCCCATGTGCTTGATGATGCCTCTGCAATTTGGTGTGACAATAGCTACATCTAAATGTTTAAAATTATGATAATAACTGGAAAATGCAGTCTTCAAAATGGATAAATTTGCAAGCACATTGAATGCACTGGCTGCATTTTACAGGAAGGGTTTTTTTTTTCAGTGTAACATTTGAGATGTATGCACTGCAATTACTACACAAAAGATGACGTGAGGTTTTTAAGGTCATATTAGTATATTCTGTTATAAGGTTTATATTCAAATCTGATCTGTATTCTTCTGGAGCTTTAGTATAAGTAGGCAGCGTTACATTGTTTTGCTTTCTTTTTTTTTTCTTAATGGACTTTGATGTCCTATAAAAGCTTGTAAGGGACAGCCAATATAGTTGTAGGGGTCATGACTTTATGTAATACATTTAAATTCTGATTATTCAAATTAGTTATATCTTAAAGAGATTCTTGAATTATGATACAGTTCACAATTTAAATTAGCTTATCCCTGAACTTTCATCCAAAGTTATGTAATGCCTTAAATTACATGAAAATATATTAAGTAATTAATTCATTTTGCATATGTTGAACCTTTAGGTGAAAAGCTTTATTAAAAGCATTTTATTGAACTATTAATTCTATGAGAAGCAGAACACATTTAATTGACTAGCATAAAGAAGTATATCAATTTATAAGGAACTTATAATAATGAGTATATCGCACCAATGAAATAAATGAAAATGCATCTTTACATAGCCCATCTGGGATGTGGTAGTATATTTATTTTAACTATATACAGTTACTAATGGGAAAGAGGTTCTAGTTAATTTTGCTTTTTATATAACGATTTTTTGCTGTTGTTTAGATTCTGCAAACCTGATCTTAGTTGATTCTGTTTCAGTTAACAAAACAGGTCACAGCTATGGGTAGATCATGGATCAGGTAAATATCTGATGAAAATGTATTTGGAGTGGGAAAGCACAAACTCTGTTTTTTATGAAAATCAGGAGCAGGTCAGGGAAAGAACTGTCCTGAATAAAAAGAATAGGCAAATGTAGGAGTCAGTTAATGTGTTCATTAGCCTGAGAAGTTCACCTTGAAACTTGAAAGCCCCAACCTGAGCTGGTTGTGTTCACAGCTGCCTGCGAGTTGTATTGTGTGGCTTTGACTGTCTGTGCTGCTAGGCTTTCTGGGCAGCAGAGCTCCAGCTCGGTCCTTACAGGGAGAGAAGACAGCTGAGTGGAAGTGTTTCTTTGTAATCCTATGATGGTAATCTGTCTCCAAATAAGAATGCGTAGTCTGGGTATAACACTGGGGCCACAGAGAAATTTTCAACCTTTCCTGTAACTCCTCCTGCCTAGGTGTCAAAAGTAGGTACCTAAATGCTCTTGTTTCCACTGCTGCAGCCCCCACTGTGCATGCAATATTTTATATAATTCTCTGAAGGCTTCTTGTTCTTGGAGCCTATAAGCAGTGAAAATGTTTGAGACAATCTTCAGTTCTCTGATCACCTTGACGCTGGTCCCTCTGATCCTTTTTNTTTTTTTTTTGCTTAGGAAGAAAAGATATCAATAACTTTTTTATTTTTCTTATCTAGAAGAATGACATGCATTTAAATGGGAGAAAGCCTCTGTAGAAACTGAATCACTAGCTTGTTTCCGTGTTCTTTTGCCATGAATACAGTATTGAATCTTTGAATGGTTCTTTAATTTCATGTCTGAGAATTATTTTAAACCACTGCTATTCACTCTACTATTACTAGCCTTGTAATCTTCTTTTGAATATAGTCATTATTGGTATATTTTACAGAGAAAAAGTTGTATGAATTTAAGGCAGAGTTTGCAGTATCTATACTTCCCCTGATCAAAGATCAAAGATTGGAGAAAAATGTGGAAATACTAAGTCAGGAAAAAAAAACCTTAGCTGAGCAAAAAAAAAGTTCTGCAAATGTCAGGATATACAAATAGATGTCACACATCCTGTAACTATGCTATTTGACTCCTCTAATGCCTGGATTGAAGACTCTAGAGATTGGCATTGTCAAGTGGAGGGAAAGTGTGAGCCAAATATGAGAATGCTCTGTTTAATGCGAGCTTCTTCAACTGGAGTCTTCTACACAGACTTTTTTGATATACAAAAGTCCTCTTGAACAATTTAGCATTCAGTATAAAAGCACACCATGGCCTCATCAATATAAAAAAAACCTACATTAGGAAACTTAATTATTGTGCTAATTTCTTTTAATTTCATGTCTTTGTATGATGAAGTTATTCTTGTCCAGTAGTGGCTTTGTATATTTACAAGATATTTTCTTCTACATATCTTCTTGATGGTAATAGTAGAGGGTGTGCAAAGTGTTGGCAGAGGGGAAAAAAAACCTTCAGAAATCACAACAGATATTTAAGCAACTGTCCATGCTGTTATTGGACATTCTTCAATAGCTCAAATCAGACAGAAATCACCATAAATGTAAGGAAAGGAGATGAAACAGCACGTTTGGTTATAGAAGGATGGTGAGGCATTGACATTCCAGTTCCAGTGCATTTACAGAACAGTATTAACCACTCACATCGCTCTTCCAACTACAGTGACTACAAATATCTGTCAACGAATGAAAATCAAAGGGCTGTTTAGCATCACTTTTCTAGAAACTCCTATTTATATAGATTTAGAGAACTTAAAGTGTGTTCTTGGGTCTTCTTTGGGTGTAGTGGGTGCTCTAGGATAGTTGTTTGACTGTACCTCCATGTTATTTTCAAAATATGAATTATATCATGGATGGAGCTTTTTGAAGAAGTCTGCTGTGGGAGTGGAAGTCGATATTTTTTTTTTTTCTAGAGAAGGACCTTTCCCACAGTACATTTGGCTCCATTATTTGCTTTTCAGATAAACCTTCTAGAATGTAAGTGGAAGGGGTCTATTTATGCCAGATCTCTAACAAATATTCAAACAACTTGTGAATCTTCACATTGTAAACATTCTGAGTAACAGTTTTGTTTTCTTTATTATTGCTATGTTATGTGAGTATTGCAAAACACATTGCCAGTAATAAAATGTTAAATGTTTGCCAAAATCATTAAGTTCCATACACTTATTATTAGACTAAAGAAGTGCTGTACGTTCATCACCATCTGCTTCTTCAAATGTAATAGCGCACTATAGAGGCACAGAGCTGAATCTAGCAAGTATACTGAAAAGATAATATCCCTCATCTTGCGAAGAATCACAGATTAGAAGCATCTCAAATTCAATTATGGGTTCCAGCTTCAATTACTTTAAGAATCTTTCTTGATAACTTGCAAAGATTCTCGCAGGCAAATATTATACGTAATTACTTTTTATTTGATAAACAGAGGAAGAAAATTTAATATGGTCCAAGTCTTGCATGTGTATATGCCAGCTGCTAAACACCCGTTACTCCCAGAATTCCTGCTTACCTATGAGTTTAGAGAGAGTTTTACTGCTAAAGTCACTTCCAGAGTAAGTCACATGCAAACCCTTCCCAACCGATTAGTAGTTCTATAAGAACACATGCTTGGGGCCCTGCACTTTTAGCTATGACAGCTTGGTGAGGGCAGCACTGTTCCTGCATCAGCTAGGTAGAGAAGTGAGTGCAAATTCTTTACTCTGCTGCTCATCCATGTAAGGCTCATTGCCATCAGTGAATGATGAAGCTGTACTGCTCATTTCTGGCTGTAGGAGGGAAACTGAAGTGCAAATTTTTTATTTGTACGAATCTTAGTGCAGAAGGTACTAAGCTAGGAAGGCCAGAGAAAGAGACTGTCCAGTTTGCTGTTGCTGAGGCAAAGCAGAGCTAGCAGGTGATCCTGTGAAGTTATCTTCTGAGAGTCCTTTTCTAATCAGTCCAGTGCTAGGTGGAGCTTGTTCTATCTGACTGGAATTAAATAGTATTTGGATCTCTCAAGAACTGCCTGGATTGCTGTGCTTTTTCACTGGTCCTTAGGCTGATGTTCCTCTCTTTGGGTCCAGTAGGATTGTTGTCCTTGCTCAGTGAATTAGGATTTCTAATTGTGAAAGCAGCTACTTGTTGAGGATCAAAATATCTGGAACCTGTTGATGCTGATACAGTAGCATCTCTAAATTCTGGATAAATGTTTGTGCAATGGATTGGTTAAATTGTGAATGTGAACAATTTTGTGTTTCTTCTTTAATTTTTACATCTTTCAGCACCTTTGATTTTTATTTTCCTGTTTAAATTTTTCTTCTATTTCCATCTTGTTCTTCATATTGTTGTCATAAAGAAAATTCATTGATAGACCCTCATGAAAAACATTCTTGAACAACATGTTTAAAAAAAAAAATAATGAAGAAACCCCAACATTCTTTTATACTCTTTCTACATTTCACGCATTGATAGTAAAAATAAAAGTTTTAGATGATTTACAGAAACATTTCAAATAGATGAAGTTCCAAGATGTTGAAATTTTTGTATCTTTTTATGCTTTTATTCTGAATTTCTAAAACTGAAGTTAAAATACTCCAATTACATATTCAATTTCTTGATTGTTCTTTCCATTTGTATGTAACTAGTAAGCTCTATTCCTGAATCCCAACTCTGGTGTCACCACTATACAAATAGCAAGCATCACTTTCAGATGCATAAGCAAATTTGGTACTCACTGCTCAAGGGTTTGAGAATCCAGCATGCAGTGTATGTGCAGTGTAACATCCTTCCTGGTCCTCCAGCCCACTTTCACGTGCTAAGGAGACATTAACACTTACAGGAAATGCTGGTTTCTGTTACAGGTGGGGAGGTTTCAGATAAGCTGCAGCAGTAAGCATGCTCAGCATTTCACTTGCAGGAAACCAGGACTATGCCTTGCAGTAAGCATTAATGGCTGCACTTCTCTAAGTTTGAAAGTCAATACTGAAGAGTCATAACATAGATAAAGCATTATCAGATGAGTAGCTTATCACATATATCATGAATAATGCACTTGTCACGATTGAATATCTATAATGGCAGTGTTTATGTTTTTAAAATACGTTTTTGAAACTGTGGTAATAAACATAAAAGCCCTTTTTCACCTGAGTGATAAAGACTACAGTGCTGCAATACATTTTTGTGACAAAAGCCATATTTCTCTGCCTAGATCTATTAGTGTGAAAAAAATTGCTTTTCTGAAAAGAAGCAATGCAGACACATTCTTACTGTAGCAAAAGGTGTTATTAAACCACCTGCTGCATTTCTAGTTGCATGGACTCTGTTTATTATCTGTGAAAGGAACATGACCTTAGTTTTCTCTAAGCAGTGCTGGAAGCAGCTGCTTTATGACAAAATGCCTATTATATCCCTTTTTGAAAAGAAAAAACATATGGATGTTTTGATGAATTTTTAGAGGGGTTTCACTTTGCATGCAGAGGTAGAAGTGCATATTGATACCTCTTTCTGTATTTTTTCTTTCTGAACTCTTTGTGAATTCAAGAGAAAACTAAACAGGGCTCCACCAGAAAGTCAATGTATGAGGCAGAGAGTTAAGAAAAAAATAAGGAAGGAACTGTGAGAACTGCCTGAAAAAACAGCATTGAAATCCTTAACTGAGGTTTAGCGAAATCAGCAAAGAAAAATAATAAATGAACACAGGAATGTTAATATAAGAAAATAATCTCACTTATTGTTAAGAGAAACCATTCTGGGGTGGTCTGTGAATAAAGAGGCTCTGAAAAAAAAAAAAAAAAAAAAAGGTAGATATTCTGCATGTGTTCTGGCAAAATTTGTGCCCCTGAGCAGTCAACTAAATGGTCTTGATTTAGTTTGGCGTTATGGAATTTCATTCTTGTGCCTACTGTAAATCAACGTTAGAAGTTGCTGCTCTTGTTTCTTAGCATTACAGTGGCAAGGTTGCTATAAATTGTATCTTTATAATTTATAACATGTCATAAATTCATAACAAATTATAAAGGTAATATATTATAAAGGTAATTACCGCTGTAAAGATAACCTTTAAGTTACTGAGCTCCAGGTCAGAAGAAACAGTGCTGTTTTTTTGTCATTGAATTTCTGTCTAAAGAGTTCTTTGTCTTACATTGAAGCATATTCTAATTCTTTATTCTAAACTGAATTTAAAGCACCCATCAACATCACTGTCAAATTAGTCCACAGTTAAATATGAGAGAGAAGAAATTTTAGAGTGTGTGAAAGAATTTAGTTATATAATTGGTGGTAGACTGGCCATGTAAAATGAATGTGTGCCTGATCCCTTCTGTTTAAAGTTTATTGGTAACGCTTGAGTGGGAAAACTTTCTTGGTTATATCCTCTGAGATAAGTTGTCTTTGTTGATAAATGCAGTGCTTTCATTGCTGCCAATGTTCTGTCACCTTTTGTACACAGAGTATTCCCTTGAAATAAAAACAAAAGCAATCACCTAATGCTACATGTTCAAGTATTTCATGATTTTATTTTTTGATCCTGTCCCACCCGTATAATTTTGCTTCTATTTGGATTTCAAATTCAGATATATTTTTTGAATAAAATCTCACAAAAGCAAAGCCAGCTTAAACACGTGCATTGTGTAGTGTATTTCTATCAACTGATCTTTGTTTTTCCTTATTGTTGGTATTTCCTTATACTAAACAAATCAGGAGAGATGTGAATCGGACATATAGTATTCTCAAGCTAAGCAGTCCAGTAACTCACCTGGCTCCGTGATTCTGCTGTAAATGGTTCCTTTTCTTTGAAGATAACTTTAATATTCCTGCAATAAAAAATGCAGCAGGAAGACCTTGATGGTTAATCCAGTCCAAAGCAAAAGTCCATAAAGCATCTGCAGTCATCACTGCTTATTACAATCAAACAAACCTGCTTTTCGTTTCTCTCTGTAAGATAAGAGATCAATTTTAGAGACCAATTTTAGTGTTATAAATACCTGCTTGCCTAAGCTCAGCTTTCATGTTTCTCTTCTTTCTTTTGATAAGAGAATGGCAGTTACGAGGCTTCTAGATCCAGTGTTCAGAACTCTAATTTCAACAAAATCATAATCTGCTAGCTCATTAGATCACCAAGTAACTGTTTTTACCTTCATATATGAAGATTCAGTGTTTGCAACTGAAATTTTTAGTGTCTTTTATTCACTTGGGTTTTCTGACTCTGTACGCAAATGTATTAAGTTACAAATAAGAATAGCTAGAACTTGAACAGAGAGGTGAGATATGAGCCTTATTGTGTAGTAACTGTCTCGCCAAAATAAAAGCTGAAAATCAGCAGGATTGCGTAACCCAGATTTAAACTAGAATAAAGTTCTTGTAGCTTCAAAGTTTGCCCCACTGTGTGAATAAACCATGAGGAACCATTTTTAATATGCTGTTTTAGAAAGCGATCTGCCTAAAACAGGAAAGAGAATGAGGAACAATTCATCAATAGGTTATTAGGGAAAATCAAAGGATTCAGTGAAAAGACTTGAAAAATACATATTGCCAGCTGAAATGCAGAACCTACAGTATAACAAATTAGCATGGCATTATAATCACATTTACAGAGCTATTGAATCAGAAACTTTTCTTTGTAGGATGCATTCAAGAAATTTGTATATTACATACATAACATGGAATAGAATCTATATTTTAATAAGCACATGCTGTATGTGTTCATTGTACCATGATGTGACATTGTATTGGAAGCTAGGTATTTGCAGGCCTGATGGAAGAGGAATGGTAGGGCAGTTAGCAGCAAACAAACAGATCCTGCTTGAAATAACTACTTCTCCTCACTCCTGCTTCAGAAAGTATTACAGGCTGGGAAGCCATGGTTCCATTCTGTTTGGCTGCCCTAGCAAAGCTGTACCGACTGCTGTCCTGTCCCAGGGTCTCTGGGCAATGTTGGCTGCGTATTACCTACCGAGGTCAATGTTGCCTGTATGAAAAGGATCTCCCTGTGCTCACTTAATTCCTCATCTGTAGCGCTTAGGGCAGAACTGTGTTTTATGTACATATAATTAGCAACAGATTATTTCAGGATCAAGGAGCCTGTTAGAGCCACTTGATGAATACCATGCAGTACCAAATGATCACCCATAGCATGTGGCTGACAAATCAGTTCGGTCACTCTACCTGTGTGCATGCTATTACAGATGCTTTGATATGTTATTGATCTGTAAATAAAACATAGTATGATCAGGATTCAGAAAGATAATGTTTTTAAATAAACATCTCTGTTGACTCACACCTATGCTCAAAAATTTCAGGTGTCCTTGGGGCACAAACCACTTTCTTCCAAATTGTCAGTAAATTATTCTATTGTTATACAAAGTTTTTTTAATATAATTATAGACCTATTGATAGCCTTGCCTTTATTTAGAAGGTTTGAAATATCCTTCTTGTCATAGTTTTCACCTTTGGTCTCATCTTCATAAGATTCTGTCCAGATCTGAAAATGTACCTTCTGATCGCCCTACTGGGAATGTGATAAATTGCTTCTAAAGTTCTTCTGATTCAGGAAATACTTGAGGATGCTTTTTAACTCATTTATTAAATGCTTACTGTAATCCTAATAATATTTGGAACGTTTCCCTGTTTGAAAAGATATTTTCTGTAGAATTTTTGAAAAATGATAATTATGTATATAGTTTTTTTTTTTTTCCTGAAATACATTAAGACTCTGTTATGTTGTGGAGAACGAGAGAATAGTTAATTGCTATCAAACAGAGCAGGCCACAATCTCCAAGGTATGTTATTTAGACTTCTCTGAACAGATGCTCACAAACGTTAGCTAAAGATTTAGTATGAGATACTTTAGAACCAACATATTCTTCAGCATGTTTATGCATTCATGTGTATTCACACACAGACGTAGATTAGTGAGTGTTTGCCTTTTACTTAATAAAATTTGCTTATTTCTGAGCTCTGGGGCCAAAATACTCTTGAATAACAATACAGAGGTTTGTGTGTGTGTTTTTTATTTTTTTCTGCCAAGGTAGTGCTGTTCATTACAGCGATTTTCGTTCACCTCTTTCAAAGATGTTCTGATTAATGACCTTATTTTGTATGGGTACTAGCATAAAATTATTTCTCCTCCCCATGTGTTTTGCTTATACGAAATAGAGTAAGGTGTAGAATGATTATGGGAAGTAGGTGTTACCTTTTCAGGTTCTTTTTTGGAAGTATTCTTTAAAAAAAAAAAAGTAATTAAATCACTTGATTTCATTTGAATTAGTATTTATTATTAATAAATCATCTTGTCAGTAATAATGAATTCCCTGGAACTTATCTTTGGTTGGATATTTAGCTGGTTTTGTTATAGAATTTGGTGAAAACAAGTGTAGCTTATAATTATATATTAAAACTGAGCAGTGTTGATAGTTTATTTCAGATATTCAAACAGTAATGAACATTAACATAGCTCTCCTTTATAGTTTATGTAGGGTTATTATCGTAGAGAAATGCAGTCTCAGTCTTTTGATGCAACAGCTTAAAAAGAGAAGCAAATTGTATCCTGTTTCCACCAAATGTTTTCAAGAAACATTCTTGCCTCAATTTACCTCTCTTATACTAGTTTTTTTTGTCTAATTTTTGAATTATTTTTTAATTTGGTTTATGGATTGATTTCTTTAGGAATGGAATAGCTGTCACTCATCAAGTAAGGCTGTTGCTCACATGAGCTGTGGTGATCCGAGAATGAGCCATTGCACTTATAGGGTAGAACTGAATGCTTGATTTGATACTGCATAATGTTTNTTTTTTGAGGATGGAGCAGTGTTCCTCTTGCTTGGCAAAGAGATACGATAAAGGAAGGCCAGACACCTCTCCTCCTTCCATCCTTCAATAAATCCACTCTCATTTTGTGTCTCTTTATTCCTGCAGCAGTCATTTTCTTTCCAAACAATGCTGCAGCTCTCTTTAGGAGTGCTGTTCATTTCATTTGCATTTCCTTTTTGTTGCCCATCTGGGTTCTACAACTCATTTTGGCTCATAACTCTTTCTTCTTCTTGCTTATGTTGCTGCTTCTGTCTAGTGGTATGCAATTTTTAGTTCACTAGAATACATCTCTTGCCCCTCATATTCTCCCTCCTAGGCTTTCAATTAGATGCTGAATGTTTTAGTCCTGGTACTATAGTATATTTGAGCAGATGTTCAACTTGAAATGCAACTTGTGTTTAAGTGTTAATAGTTTAAGCACATGCTTTTTACAATTCAGAATGTCTGATACCTTTATTACTTTTCTGAATGGAAGGCTAAAATCCTGTATAGGCAGGTTGATAAAAATCATCAAATCTTCATTGATTATTGAGCACTCATTTAGGACACCTATGTACTTAGGTGCTCTCCTAAATAGAAGTCATTTTACATGGAACTTAAGTTCTTTCCAACAAGAAATGTTTTGGCTTTTCTGATTATCTGAAGTATGTTAGCTGGGAAAGACTGATTTTTACATGTAATTAGGAGTGGGTTTTGTAGTAATTCACTTCTGTATTTTCCCATTTGGCAGGAATCTACTTATCGTTCTCGCTTTGTAGCCAAGATGTTTCTGCTGAATATACGCAAATGTAAGCTATGCTTACACAATGCTGTCAACTGAGCTTTAGTTATAACACTTTATTATTGGATGCAGTTCCCAAACTGCTCCCACTGAAGTGTGTATACTCTTATACAGTTATTTGTATCCTACAATGATGAAAGAGAACATACAAGAAAAAGGGATCAGAACTATAAAACTAGCATTTTAAAATGTGATTTTTAAAGTAGGTCTACTAAACATAGTATTTTATGTTCAAGGCTGTTTTTATTTTACAAGCGCTGCGTATAGATAACCAATATTACCCTTAAACTCTTCTATTTTCTGAATACTCCGCTTTAATTTACTCAAAACATGTTTCTGGCCTGCAAAAGAAATCATAAGTTGGTATTATTGTGATAGAATTCACAAAAATAAGTTGCAGAGTCCCTTCAAAATATTTCATGCTTGGTTGGCTTTGAAAAGCTTGCTTGTCTGAGAACAACTGAAAAATGGTATTGTACAGGAAAAAAGTTATGAATGCCAAACATTTTTGAAGTTATTTTTGAATAGATTGATTCATATTCAGATTAGCTTCCTGCCAGATGGAGGGAGTTTACAGTAAATCAGTGCTTGGCAGGAGAGAAATCATAAATGAACAACATCTGCTTATTTACAGAGGGTGTCCTATTCTTCCTCTGTATTAGTTGGACAAGTATTACTTATCCAAAGAAAGTTATTACCAGGAAGTTGTGGAGTCTTTAAGCTTACAAAGACAAGATGTTATTCATGTTTACAAAGTGGATGACAGCAGAGAATGTTTATATAATGTATGCTGTACATTTGCATAATACAGCCATTGATGTTCAGCACCTTTGTATGTGTATAGGCTCAGCAGTGGGTCTTGGTGCAGGAAAAGACATGCTGTTGCCTGAATGAATTTTAGACTTGCAAGCTTATCTGTGTAGGTAAACTCAAAGTCAAACATCCCATATCCACAGGGAAAGTAAGATCACGAGTGTGCAATATCCTAACAGCCTACTTTTGACTGATACAATTCAAACTAAAAATATTCCTGTTCGTGAATTCATGCATTGCTTTCTGAATGAGATTTTGGAATGCTTGGATATTAGATCAACGTATCTGGCTGTTGCATACTTCACCATGAAGAATATGCCTGTTTTTAATGTGTGGTTTGTTTATACTACTGAGTCTTCCAGCCTGGCTGTTTTATAAAATATCACAAGCTAGAAGAGACCTACAAGAATCTTGTCCAACTATGACTTATTATTAAAAGAGAAAGCTCAGGCCTTTTAAGTGTCAATGGTGCCTGAAGTATCTTCTCAAAACTGTTGAAATCAAAGTTTAGATGACTAAAGAAGAAGATAAGAGCATACTTCTTGTATGCGTAGTTAACAGTCTATTGGTAATCATAATCCAAGATAACTGTAGTTGGAAGCTATAGGAATGAGAGAGCACAGTCATGACATTTCACATACCTAACCAGCATTTACCATGCTGTACTTGTCTAATAAAACATCTCTATGTAAGAAGTAGCGCTACAACAAATTTATTCTGTCCTATGGAGATTAGAGATAAAAGTTACTAATATTGTAAGTGTGTTTTACTAAAATACAAGGTTTAAAAAACAAACTGTTGGGTGGGCTTTTTTTCCCAGATTTTTATAATTTGGACTGAGTATGGATCCCGTTTGCATCCTTTGCTTCAGGGTGAACATTAGGAAACTGCTGTTGATATGGTATATTCTCAGTCTAATCCTCAGAACATACAGAGTCTCATGCGATGAATTTTACCATGCCAATTAATGTAGGTGGACAAAATTGAGATTTTTTTTTTGCACATATGAGCTTTCCTTCAAGAGCTAAGAGTGTATTAATAATTTAACTAGCTTAGCAGATGATACCTGAAAATCCTCTTCATCCAAAGATAAGTTGGCTTAAGGAATCTGTTCTATATTCACAATATAGAACTGCTATTCTGCTCCTTCTAAAGACAGAACTTCCTCTATATTTTCTTCTTTCTTCTAGGATGTTTATTTTCAGTATCTTAAAAGATACTTAGAATGTTTATAGGGAAGGTGAGCATCTCTTTTCTTTTGTTTTCTGTGACTTATGCAGTTGTTCAGAAGGTTGAATTGCTCCATTCTTCTTTAGCTTAATTGTTTTATGTATCAGTTGTGTTCTAAAATTCAATCAAATTTGCAAGTTTGAGCTTAAGATACTTCTCCTTTCTTTTTATGAGTCCTTTAGAACACAGAATCATAGGGATTGCAAGGGACTTCTGCTAAAGTGGGTTCATACACAGTGCTGTGAAACTGATATATCTCCTTTTACAGAAAATATTGTGTGTAAGCTGCTTGATAGATTGACAACTTCAATTTCTTTGTGAGATTGATACAGTGGTAATATCTATGGCAGAGTTAAACTTGGAATTAATACAGACTTTCCTCTTTGGGAAGCTGTACCAACATAGATGCCCTCAGTTAGGAGCAGAAGAATGTCAAACTTATCCTTGGCCAAAGTAAAGATTTCAGTTATGATAGCCAGAAATGTCTGATGAAAGAGGCACAACATAGTAGTCCTTAAATTACACTTTCTCATTTCTGAATGTATATGTATGGTGCTTTTCTTACATGCTTTTCAGATATTAATCAAAATCTGCTAATATCATTTGAGAATGACACTGTAGGAAAAAAATATATTTTCAAATAACTCCTAGGGTATATTAGTGGTGTTACACAAGTTGTTTTATAAAATAATTTTGGGGGACTAAACTTGCCCTGTAGGTGAATTAAAATGAAAAGGTTAGGCTGTGAATTAAATATTTAACTTATTCTGTGGGGAAAAAAAAAAAAACAACACCCAAAACTTAGCAGCATTACACACTAATCATCTAACATAAAGTTCAGGGGATTTAAACAGGTAAAACATGGTTTCAAGAACACACCACGACTATGCAAGCTGAAGCACGAGAGCTCTGTTAACTCCTGATACTGAAAGGAAGTGATCAATGAGAAGAAAATGAAATCACCCACTTTGTTCTTAAAACAAATTGCCTTAAAGATGAAGAGCATGTGTCCTCTCAATGCACACACCTGCTTTGCATGAGCTGAATAGGGAGTACAGTGTTTGCACAATCATGCCGCCTAAAGTAGAGCAGTTTGCAGTTTTTCTTCATTAATTTAAGGACTAGTCCTGCAAATTGGACACAGACAAGCCTCTCTTTGGTAAAATTGTTTCCTTTTAGAGAATGTAAATTAAACTATTTCGAATACATATGTTTTAAAGATACAAAAGAAAGAGCAAAGCAGCGTTTTTATCTTCTGTTGTGCATTATATCATCAGTCATCTCAAGATATTGATAACATTCCTATTTTGATGATGGAATAGAGGTAAGGTCAGGTGACTTCTTGAGGGCAGCCACAACACGCAAAGAAACAAGAACAGAGTCTATGTCACTGACTTCATGTGGTGTCTTTTTTTTCCCTCTGGGGCCAGCTGTCTTTGCGTTACTAAGCCGGGTATTAAACTTCACTGTATCCCTTTGTTTACAAAAGGGTATTGAAACATTACTTGCACTTTAATATTACTGGCAGTTTTTTTCATTCTACTAAGGACATGAGAGTACCCCAGGGACTATGACCAAGCAGCCAGTGTAATGAAACTCCTAGATGTATTTACAGTTTCTTAGCATATACTTTTGATCAAAAAATATTCATATTTCTGAACATTTGCTTTTGCTGAAGAGCAAGACGATCTGGGTTGCGCTGTATTTAATACTCTTTCAGGGAGTATAAAGCCAACAACTGACCTTGAATATCTTGGTGATTGTATGCAATGCAATTAAAAATTAGCTTGTATAAATAATAAAATGCATTAACTGGATAAAATATAATTTGCTGCTTGAAAAAATTTTAATAACTGATTTCAACTTTCTAGTGGTATAAAATGTTGATTACTTCTTACAGATGTGCATTTTTATACAATTCATGTTTGAGAAATACATGAGGGCTGCTCAGAAAGCAATGCCTCCTATTTTATGATGTTGGCTCACAAGATCAGAGGCAGATGCTGATGATGTGGCAGTAGAGGTTGAACCTTCCCACCAATATTCCATTACATTCTCTTGCCGTGTGACAGATGGCAGCAGAGGGGCAGTCTGACAGAATGGCGTCTGATATGGAAGTCCTATGAAGCAAAAGGGTGGAGTTTCATTCCTTCATGCAGAAAAAAATGGCACCCATTGCCATTCATCAACATTTACTGAATTTTTATAGAGACCAAATGGTGGATGTGAGCACAGGGAGATAGTTGAGACAGTGGGTCACCTTTGCTGATGCAGATTTTTAGGAGAGTGACACACCAGCTCTTGCTTGTCACTGGTGAAAAAGCACAGCTAATGGTGGTAGTGATGTTGAAAAACAGTGTTTTATAGCTGAGAATTCAAATCAAATAGTGCTATTATGCTCTTTGTATTGGTTGTAGTTTCCATGGAAATAAATAGGAGGCATTACTTCTGGAGAGACCTACATAATATATATATCGTATTTGGTCACTCAGATCTTCCTACAGCAAAATGCTGGGTCATGTTAACAGTTTTGTAAAATCTTCTCTGAACATTTATTGTGAGAATAAGCATGTCATAAATATACTCATAAAAATACATTTACGAATGCCTTCCGAAGAGTTACTTTTTTCTAATTTTGCTTACTAATTCTTAGGTCAAATTAAAGAAAAAAAAAGTTTGAATTACTCATTATCACATAACATTTAAAATGAGAATCAAATCAATTGCAATGCTTTATTACTGCCACTTCATCAGCATTACTTTGTCATTCCACAGCCCCAAAGTATGCAGCTATTTAATAATATCAGTTCTTTAAATAATAAGAGTGGGGTGCGTAGTACAGAACTTCTCATAATATTCATATGTATATTTATGGGAACTTACCTTTTTATGTTGCTTCCTGAGTTCTTTTGAACTGACTGGGCTTTTGTCAGAATAAATGCTCACTTATGGAAAGCAGATCAGTAAATATTTCCTATGAATAATCTCTACAGGAATCCACTAATAAGACATGTTTGTCTATAGAGCAGGTGTCTTGCTTAGGAAAGTTGATGTCTAATTTGAAGAGCTTTTTGAACTTATTCTTAAGTTACTTTGTATGATCACAGAATGTATGGGTGCCGAATAAAATGACCCAGTAGTCCCAGTGCCACGTGAGTCACTTCAAGGTACATTTCTTAACCTGTAGAAAAACACATCCAACCACAAGCATCGAAAATATGGCCTAAGAAATCTACTTGTTATCATTAAAGTACTTGGTTATAATTTGTCTTAGTTTCTTCAGCCTAGAGGAGGCTGTGGTGAGCCCTCATGGCGGCTGCAGCTCCTCAAGGGAGCAAAGGGCAGCACTGAGCTCTGCTCTCTGTGACAGTGACAGGGCCCAAGGGAATGGCATGGAGCTCTGTCAGGGGAGGGTTGGGGGGTCAGGGAATGGGTCTGCACTGGAGTGCAGTGGGCATGGGACAGGCTGCCCAGGGCAGTGCACACAGTCCCAGTGCAGGAGTTCAAGGAGCATTTGGACAATGCTCTTAGACACTGGGTTTGGATTTTGAGTAGTCTTGTGTGGTGCCGAGAGTTGATCCTTGTGGGTCCCTGCCTGCTCAGAGTATTCTATGATT
Organism: Pavo muticus; assembly: GCA_016647715.1. Lineage (NCBI taxonomy): Eukaryota > Metazoa > Chordata > Aves > Galliformes > Phasianidae > Pavo > Pavo muticus. The sequence continues at coordinate 2,436,125 of JACDJE010000090.1, read as the reverse complement.
CTACAAAAGCTGCCTTATGCTTTTATACATTACTGTGAACTAAGCAAATTGTCTTCATCATGTTTCATCTTTAAAAGGGTACAATGAAAGTGTAAAAATCACAAAATGGAGCTGTAAACCATTTGATTTTTTTTTTTTTTTTTTTTTTTTTGCTTAGGAAGAAAAGATATCAATAACTTTTTTATTTTTCTTATCTAGAAGAATGACATGCATTTAAATGGGAGAAAGCCTCTGTAGAAACTGAATCACTAGCTTGTTTCCGTGTTCTTTTGCCATGAATACAGTATTGAATCTTTGAATGGTTCTTTAATTTCATGTCTGAGAATTATTTTAAACCACTGCTATTCACTCTACTATTACTAGCCTTGTAATCTTCTTTTGAATATAGTCATTATTGGTATATTTTACAGAGAAAAAGTTGTATGAATTTAAGGCAGAGTTTGCAGTATCTATACTTCCCCTGATCAAAGATCAAAGATTGGAGAAAAATGTGGAAATACTAAGTCAGGAAAAAAAAACCTTAGCTGAGCAAAAAAAAAGTTCTGCAAATGTCAGGATATACAAATAGATGTCACACATCCTGTAACTATGCTATTTGACTCCTCTAATGCCTGGATTGAAGACTCTAGAGATTGGCATTGTCAAGTGGAGGGAAAGTGTGAGCCAAATATGAGAATGCTCTGTTTAATGCGAGCTTCTTCAACTGGAGTCTTCTACACAGACTTTTTTGATATACAAAAGTCCTCTTGAACAATTTAGCATTCAGTATAAAAGCACACCATGGCCTCATCAATATAAAAAAAACCTACATTAGGAAACTTAATTATTGTGCTAATTTCTTTTAATTTCATGTCTTTGTATGATGAAGTTATTCTTGTCCAGTAGTGGCTTTGTATATTTACAAGATATTTTCTTCTACATATCTTCTTGATGGTAATAGTAGAGGGTGTGCAAAGTGTTGGCAGAGGGGAAAAAAAACCTTCAGAAATCACAACAGATATTTAAGCAACTGTCCATGCTGTTATTGGACATTCTTCAATAGCTCAAATCAGACAGAAATCACCATAAATGTAAGGAAAGGAGATGAAACAGCACGTTTGGTTATAGAAGGATGGTGAGGCATTGACATTCCAGTTCCAGTGCATTTACAGAACAGTATTAACCACTCACATCGCTCTTCCAACTACAGTGACTACAAATATCCGTCAACGAATGAAAATCAAAGGGCTGTTTAGCATCACTTTTCTAGAAACTCCTATTTATATAGATTTAGAGAACTTAAAGTGTGTTCTTGGGTCTTCTTTGGGTGTAGTGGGTGCTCTAGGATAGTTGTTTGACTGTACCTCCATGTTATTTTCAAAATATGAATTATATCATGGATGGAGCTTTTTGAAGAAGTCTGCTGTGGGAGTGGAAGTCGATATTTTTTTTTTTTCTAGAGAAGGACCTTTCCCACAGTACATTTGGCTCCATTATTTGCTTTTCAGATAAACCTTCTAGAATGTAAGTGGAAGGGGTCTATTTATGCCAGATCTCTAACAAATATTCAAACAACTTGTGAATCTTCACATTGTAAACATTCTGAGTAACAGTTTTGTTTTCTTTATTATTGCTATGTTATGTGAGTATTGCAAAACACATTGCCAGTAATAAAATGTTAAATGTTTGCCAAAATCATTAAGTTCCATACACTTATTATTAGACTAAAGAAGTGCTGTACGTTCATCACCATCTGCTTCTTCAAATGTAATAGCGCACTATAGAGGCACAGAGCTGAATCTAGCAAGTATACTGAAAAGATAATATCCCTCATCTTGCGAAGAATCACAGATTAGAAGCATCTCAAATTCAATTATGGGTTCCAGCTTCAATTACTTTAAGAATCTTTCTTGATAACTTGCAAAGATTCTCGCAGGCAAATATTATACGTAATTACTTTTTATTTGATAAACAGAGGAAGAAAATTTAATATGGTCCAAGTCTTGCATGTGTATATGCCAGCTGCTAAACACCCGTTACTCCCAGAATTCCTGCTTACCTATGAGTTTAGAGAGAGTTTTACTGCTAAAGTCACTTCCAGAGTAAGTCACATGCAAACCCTTCCCAACCGATTAGTAGTTCTATAAGAACACATGCTTGGGGCCCTGCACTTTTAGCTATGACAGCTTGGTGAGGGCAGCACTGTTCCTGCATCAGCTAGGTAGAGAAGTGAGTGCAAATTCTTTACTCTGCTGCTCATCCATGTAAGGCTCATTGCCATCAGTGAATGATGAAGCTGTACTGCTCATTTCTGGCTGTAGGAGGGAAACTGAAGTGCAAATTTTTTATTTGTACGAATCTTAGTGCAGAAGGTACTAAGCTAGGAAGGCCAGAGAAAGAGACTGTCCAGTTTGCTGTTGCTGAGGCAAAGCAGAGCTAGCAGGTGATCCTGTGAAGTTATCTTCTGAGAGTCCTTTTCTAATCAGTCCAGTGCTAGGTGGAGCTTGTTCTATCTGACTGGAATTAAATAGTATTTGGATCTCTCAAGAACTGCCTGGATTGCTGTGCTTTTTCACTGGTCCTTAGGCTGATGTTCCTCTCTTTGGGTCCAGTAGGATTGTTGTCCTTGCTCAGTGAATTAGGATTTCTAATTGTGAAAGCAGCTACTTGTTGAGGATCAAAATATCTGGAACCTGTTGATGCTGATACAGTAGCATCTCTAAATTCTGGATAAATGTTTGTGCAATGGATTGGTTAAATTGTGAATGTGAACAATTTTGTGTTTCTTCTTTAATTTTTACATCTTTCAGCACCTTTGATTTTTATTTTCCTGTTTAAATTTTTCTTCTATTTCCATCTTGTTCTTCATATTGTTGTCATAAAGAAAATTCATTGATAGACCCTCATGAAAAACATTCTTGAACAACATGTTTAAAAAAAAAAATAATGAAGAAACCCCAACATTCTTTTATACTCTTTCTACATTTCACGCATTGATAGTAAAAATAAAAGTTTTAGATGATTTACAGAAACATTTCAAATAGATGAAGTTCCAAGATGTTGAAATTTTTGTATCTTTTTATGCTTTTATTCTGAATTTCTAAAACTGAAGTTAAAATACTCCAATTACATATTCAATTTCTTGATTGTTCTTTCCATTTGTATGTAACTAGTAAGCTCTATTCCTGAATCCCAACTCTGGTGTCACCACTATACAAATAGCAAGCATCACTTTCAGATGCATAAGCAAATTTGGTACTCACTGCTCAAGGGTTTGAGAATCCAGCATGCAGTGTATGTGCAGTGTAACATCCTTCCTGGTCCTCCAGCCCACTTTCACGTGCTAAGGAGACATTAACACTTACAGGAAATGCTGGTTTCTGTTACAGGTGGGGAGGTTTCAGATAAGCTGCAGCAGTAAGCATGCTCAGCATTTCACTTGCAGGAAACCAGGACTATGCCTTGCAGTAAGCATTAATGGCTGCACTTCTCTAAGTTTGAAAGTCAATACTGAAGAGTCATAACATAGATAAAGCATTATCAGATGAGTAGCTTATCACATATATCATGAATAATGCACTTGTCACGATTGAATATCTATAATGGCAGTGTTTATGTTTTTAAAATACGTTTTTGAAACTGTGGTAATAAACATAAAAGCCCTTTTTCACCTGAGTGATAAAGACTACAGTGCTGCAATACATTTTTGTGACAAAAGCCATATTTCTCTGCCTAGATCTATTAGTGTGAAAAAAATTGCTTTTCTGAAAAGAAGCAATGCAGACACATTCTTACTGTAGCAAAAGGTGTTATTAAACCACCTGCTGCATTTCTAGTTGCATGGACTCTGTTTATTATCTGTGAAAGGAACATGACCTTAGTTTTCTCTAAGCAGTGCTGGAAGCAGCTGCTTTATGACAAAATGCCTATTATATCCCTTTTTGAAAAGAAAAAACATATGGATGTTTTGATGAATTTTTAGAGGGGTTTCACTTTGCATGCAGAGGTAGAAGTGCATATTGATACCTCTTTCTGTATTTTTTCTTTCTGAACTCTTTGTGAATTCAAGAGAAAACTAAACAGGGCTCCACCAGAAAGTCAATGTATGAGGCAGAGAGTTAAGAAAAAAATAAGGAAGGAACTGTGAGAACTGCCTGAAAAAACAGCATTGAAATCCTTAACTGAGGTTTAGCGAAATCAGCAAAGAAAAATAATAAATGAACACAGGAATGTTAATATAAGAAAATAATCTCACTTATTGTTAAGAGAAACCATTCTGGGGTGGTCTGTGAATAAAGAGGCTCTGTGAAAAAAAAAAAAAAAAAAAGGTAGATATTCTGCATGTGTTCTGGCAAAATTTGTGCCCCTGAGCAGTCAACTAAATGGTCTTGATTTAGTTTGGCGTTATGGAATTTCATTCTTGTGCCTACTGTAAATCAACGTTAGAAGTTGCTGCTCTTGTTTCTTAGCATTACAGTGGCAAGGTTGCTATAAATTGTATCTTTATAATTTATAACATGTCATAAATTCATAACAAATTATAAAGGTAATATATTATAAAGGTAATTACCGCTGTAAAGATAACCTTTAAGTTACTGAGCTCCAGGTCAGAAGAAACAGTGCTGTTTTTTTGTCATTGAATTTCTGTCTAAAGAGTTCTTTGTCTTACATTGAAGCATATTCTAATTCTTTATTCTAAACTGAATTTAAAGCACCCATCAACATCACTGTCAAATTAGTCCACAGTTAAATATGAGAGAGAAGAAATTTTAGAGTGTGTGAAAGAATTTAGTTATATAATTGGTGGTAGACTGGCCATGTAAAATGAATGTGTGCCTGATCCCTTCTGTTTAAAGTTTATTGGTAACGCTTGAGTGGGAAAACTTTCTTGGTTATATCCTCTGAGATAAGTTGTCTTTGTTGATAAATGCAGTGCTTTCATTGCTGCCAATGTTCTGTCACCTTTTGTACACAGAGTATTCCCTTGAAATAAAAACAAAAGCAATCACCTAATGCTACATGTTCAAGTATTTCATGATTTTATTTTTTGATCCTGTCCCACCCGTATAATTTTGCTTCTATTTGGATTTCAAATTCAGATATATTTTTTGAATAAAATCTCACAAAAGCAAAGCCAGCTTAAACACGTGCATTGTGTAGTGTATTTCTATCAACTGATCTTTGTTTTTCCTTATTGTTGGTATTTCCTTATACTAAACAAATCAGGAGAGATGTGAATCGGACATATAGTATTCTCAAGCTAAGCAGTCCAGTAACTCACCTGGCTCCGTGATTCTGCTGTAAATGGTTCCTTTTCTTTGAAGATAACTTTAATATTCCTGCAATAAAAAATGCAGCAGGAAGACCTTGATGGTTAATCCAGTCCAAAGCAAAAGTCCATAAAGCATCTGCAGTCATCACTGCTTATTACAATCAAACAAACCTGCTTTTCGTTTCTCTCTGTAAGATAAGAGATCAATTTTAGAGACCAATTTTAGTGTTATAAATACCTGCTTGCCTAAGCTCAGCTTTCATGTTTCTCTTCTTTCTTTTGATAAGAGAATGGCAGTTACGAGGCTTCTAGATCCAGTGTTCAGAACTCTAATTTCAACAAAATCATAATCTGCTAGCTCATTAGATCACCAAGTAACTGTTTTTACCTTCATATATGAAGATTCAGTGTTTGCAACTGAAATTTTTAGTGTCTTTTATTCACTTGGGTTTTCTGACTCTGTACGCAAATGTATTAAGTTACAAATAAGAATAGCTAGAACTTGAACAGAGAGGTGAGATATGAGCCTTATTGTGTAGTAACTGTCTCGCCAAAATAAAAGCTGAAAATCAGCAGGATTGCGTAACCCAGATTTAAACTAGAATAAAGTTCTTGTAGCTTCAAAGTTTGCCCCACTGTGTGAATAAACCATGAGGAACCATTTTTAATATGCTGTTTTAGAAAGCGATCTGCCTAAAACAGGAAAGAGAATGAGGAACAATTCATCAATAGGTTATTAGGGAAAATCAAAGGATTCAGTGAAAAGACTTGAAAAATACATATTGCCAGCTGAAATGCAGAACCTACAGTATAACAAATTAGCATGGCATTATAATCACATTTACAGAGCTATTGAATCAGAAACTTTTCTTTGTAGGATGCATTCAAGAAATTTGTATATTACATACATAACATGGAATAGAATCTATATTTTAATAAGCACATGCTGTATGTGTTCATTGTACCATGATGTGACATTGTATTGGAAGCTAGGTATTTGCAGGCCTGATGGAAGAGGAATGGTAGGGCAGTTAGCAGCAAACAAACAGATCCTGCTTGAAATAACTACTTCTCCTCACTCCTGCTTCAGAAAGTATTACAGGCTGGGAAGCCATGGTTCCATTCTGTTTGGCTGCCCTAGCAAAGCTGTACCGACTGCTGTCCTGTCCCAGGGTCTCTGGGCAATGTTGGCTGCGTATTACCTACCGAGGTCAATGTTGCCTGTATGAAAAGGATCTCCCTGTGCTCACTTAATTCCTCATCTGTAGCGCTTAGGGCAGAACTGTGTTTTATGTACATATAATTAGCAACAGATTATTTCAGGATCAAGGAGCCTGTTAGAGCCACTTGATGAATACCATGCAGTACCAAATGATCACCCATAGCATGTGGCTGACAAATCAGTTCGGTCACTCTACCTGTGTGCATGCTATTACAGATGCTTTGATATGTTATTGATCTGTAAATAAAACATAGTATGATCAGGATTCAGAAAGATAATGTTTTTAAATAAACATCTCTGTTGACTCACACCTATGCTCAAAAATTTCAGGTGTCCTTGGGGCACAAACCACTTTCTTCCAAATTGTCAGTAAATTATTCTATTGTTATACAAAGTTTTTTTAATATAATTATAGACCTATTGATAGCCTTGCCTTTATTTAGAAGGTTTGAAATATCCTTCTTGTCATAGTTTTCACCTTTGGTCTCATCTTCATAAGATTCTGTCCAGATCTGAAAATGTACCTTCTGATCGCCCTACTGGGAATGTGATAAATTGCTTCTAAAGTTCTTCTGATTCAGGAAATACTTGAGGATGCTTTTTAACTCATTTATTAAATGCTTACTGTAATCCTAATAATATTTGGAACGTTTCCCTGTTTGAAAAGATATTTTCTGTAGAATTTTTGAAAAATGATAATTATGTATATAGTTTTTTTTTTTTTCCTGAAATACATTAAGACTCTGTTATGTTGTGGAGAACGAGAGAATAGTTAATTGCTATCAAACAGAGCAGGCCACAATCTCCAAGGTATGTTATTTAGACTTCTCTGAACAGATGCTCACAAACGTTAGCTAAAGATTTAGTATGAGATACTTTAGAACCAACATATTCTTCAGCATGTTTATGCATTCATGTGTATTCACACACAGACGTAGATTAGTGAGTGTTTGCCTTTTACTTAATAAAATTTGCTTATTTCTGAGCTCTGGGGCCAAAATACTCTTGAATAACAATACAGAGGTTTGTGTGTGTGTTTTTTATTTTTTTCTGCCAAGGTAGTGCTGTTCATTACAGCGATTTTCGTTCACCTCTTTCAAAGATGTTCTGATTAATGACCTTATTTTGTATGGGTACTAGCATAAAATTATTTCTCCTCCCCATGTGTTTTGCTTATACGAAATAGAGTAAGGTGTAGAATGATTATGGGAAGTAGGTGTTACCTTTTCAGGTTCTTTTTTGGAAGTATTCTTTAAAAAAAAAAAAGTAATTAAATCACTTGATTTCATTTGAATTAGTATTTATTATTAATAAATCATCTTGTCAGTAATAATGAATTCCCTGGAACTTATCTTTGGTTGGATATTTAGCTGGTTTTGTTATAGAATTTGGTGAAAACAAGTGTAGCTTATAATTATATATTAAAACTGAGCAGTGTTGATAGTTTATTTCAGATATTCAAACAGTAATGAACATTAACATAGCTCTCCTTTATAGTTTATGTAGGGTTATTATCGTAGAGAAATGCAGTCTCAGTCTTTTGATGCAACAGCTTAAAAAGAGAAGCAAATTGTATCCTGTTTCCACCAAATGTTTTCAAGAAACATTCTTGCCTCAATTTACCTCTCTTATACTAGTTTTTTTTGTCTAATTTTTGAATTATTTTTTAATTTGGTTTATGGATTGATTTCTTTAGGAATGGAATAGCTGTCACTCATCAAGTAAGGCTGTTGCTCACATGAGCTGTGGTGATCCGAGAATGAGCCATTGCACTTATAGGGTAGAACTGAATGCTTGATTTGATACTGCATAATGTTTTATTGAGATCTGGCCAACTTCTTGGTAAACCTTTTTGTATTAGATTTATTAATTACGAAAAATACATACATTTAGAATTCATCTAAAGATATCCCTTACTGATCGTGGTTTCTTGCAGTTTTCTAAAAGCATGTTAGTGTCTCTTGCAATCACAGTCTTTGTGTAGGATGCCTGTTGCCGAGATACCAAGTCTACTGGTGCTGAAGGTAAACGGTTGGATGAGATTGCGCTCAGGCTGGTATGAATGCAGCTGTTCAGATTTATTTACTGCAGTCTGAAGAGAAAATTGCTGCATGGATAAGTTTTGCTAAGTATTATAAATACAGGTCAAAATACCTGTAAACTATTCTGTAATGGCTTTCTTAGAAGTGAAACTGAGTTCTCAACTTTTAGTCTTAAATGGCCTAGTTGGCTTAAAGATGTAATGCCACAACTACTATCATAACTAAAATAAGTTAATATTTTTAATGTTAATTTTTGTTTTTATGACACTGATTACAAAATAAAAACCTTATTTGGATGTAGTTTTGCTTGATAAGACTGCATGACTATAATTGACTTTTGTTTGATCCAGAGTTTTCTAAATTAAAAAGAACAAAGAACATCAGATAAAAAGTAAACAGCACAGAAATGTATACTTCATAATCCTTTTTGAAATGCAAATATGTTACAACACATATTCCATACATATTCTCAGGTTGTTTGGTATTAATAAAGATTGCCTATCACAGCTTTGATTTAGAAGTTCACTTATGAAGAATAACCTCTGCATCTTTGATACCGTAATTGATAAATCTAATCCATGCATTAAGATGAATGAAGTCTTCCCTAAAAATTTACCAGTACCAGATGCTCTCTAAGAGGAAAAAAAAAAATGCTTTGATTGTCATATCTGTAATGTAGATGCACAACACAGATTAGTAGAAAAAGGAAAAAATAAACAACCCTAGTTTGCCTTTCTTCTCCTTTCCTCCAAATATTTTATTTTTAACACGTACTTGTGTGGTGAAAGTAAATAAAATAGTTTGTCGTACCTTGCTCCCATTAAAGTCAAACAATTCACTCTTGATCTCAAAATGAGTACGCTTCAATCTCCCCCTGCTGAAACATGTGGGAATATTACTTCAGTTTGAAAAGCATCCACAATATGATCTGCGACTTTACTCTTGGTGTACATTCCTGTGCATGTTGGAAATAACATCCAGTGGACAGCCAGCTTCTGTTGTATAGTATGTACTTCCCGTGTTTTTGTCACGGAAGGTCTGAGCCACACAGAGGCATTTGTAGTCTGAAGAGAGTTAACTCTGGTCACCGTCTATTCTGCAGTTATAAGTGAAAATCGACAAGAAATATTTGATGTTCCTCTAGAAAGAATCCACTGGAGAATTTATAGTGAACAAAAAGATTCTGCAGGAATAGGATGTTGATGGTAGAGAGAAGAATAATCTCACCACAGATATTTTATAGTATGAGCTACATGTTGTACTGCAGGACATATTTCCAACATCAGAATTTTTGCTAAAAGGAATAGTTCAAAACAGAAAGAAGACATCACATGGAAAATAATGCTATTGTTCTACCCATACCTGTCCAGTAGTCTATTTTTAGACAGAGTCACATCCAGAAGACCAGTCATTTACAAAGCAGAGCCATAACAAAAAATGGTTAAAGCTAAATACACAGAAAAAAAGCAAGGGTATAATAAAAGAATAGCAGTTAGAGTTTCTTTAGTGCTTTTTATATCCAAATCTTTATTTAATCTTTATTTCCCCAGAAATGTCTCCCCATACATTAATTATTCTGGTTCTTATACTCTGAAGCTTCCAGCAAGGTTTCTGTTAAAATTAACAGAAACATAGCAATGCAACTAAGCCAGTGCCAGCCAAGTTTTGCATGTTTGCATCTATTCATGTGAACAAATTCATTTTTTCTACTTGAATATCAAAAATGCATGCTCTCTGCAACTGTGAAATTGCACATGCAACTTTTATCTGCATGTCATTCCTCTCTATACAAATACCACCAAATGGTTTCTGAACCATTACGTAATATTCAGTTGTCCCTAACAAAAACACGAACCTGTTATTCCCTCTGTAGTATGGGTTTTATCTATGTGGACTTCTTTATCTATGTTTTATCTCTGACTTCCCAGAAGTTTTGGTATGAAAATAAGAGCTCTGCTTTTTACGCAGTGCCTTGCCCTGAAAATGTGATCTTTCGAAAGTTTTGGCAAATGGCAGAGTGCACCAACAAAATATTTTAGCAGCTCAAAACAGTAATTGTTTCTCAGTAGGCAACTTCACATTGATCAGATGGCAGATTTTCTAGATTAACTCCTGACCACTAAAGCACTCTTGTTCTCTTTCATGCTGTTGGGAGATTTATTGATTTAATTGAATGAGTTTTTACTAGAGTTTTCTGCTGTACATTTGTCTCTTCCTCTTTAAGTTGCTCACTTCAATCATTTTTATCATCCTCTGGGCTGTGACGATTTTTTCCAGAGGTTATGAGTCAGAACAAAGGCACAACTTCTCTTCAAGAATCTACTTCTGATTAATTTGACTTTAACATACCTTCTGCAGTAAATGAATTTTACCTATGCGTATGCTATGTAAAGAGTCTCCCTGAGAACGTATATGGATTAATAAATGCAGTATGAAGATCATTTCACTTAAAGGAAACAGAAATAGGTTGCTTTAACATCTCAATGGCATCTGTGTCATATTTTCTTGGGACCTTTGTATGGCTTTTTTTCCATACGAAGATTTTGTAAGATTCTTTTTCTGTCAGCTATTTCTGCAAATATTAATAAAGAACAATTTAATAAAAATAATGAAATACCAAGATGTTGTACCAATACAAAGCACTGTATGCTTGCTCTCCTTCTATGGCAGCAATAGCAAGGATAATGAAAACCAGGGATGTTTTGTGTTAGGCCAGACAGTGGAATTGTTCAAAAGTTGTTTGCTTTTCCTCAAGGTAGTATTTTGGGTTTTGCGATGATATTGAAACGGGAATGCAGGATCTGCAGCAGCAGTCAAGAATTTGTTTCAGAGTACTGTTTGCAAACTGTTCTCTACAATATACTAAATCATACTGAATAAGTTTGAGACTCTACATTTTTGTTCCTATTATAGCAATCTTTAGCAACTTGCAGTTAAGCAATATTGTCAATTGTATTGATAAATAATAACATATGGGAGTATGCATATACAAAAAACACCCATGCATTACATATGCATACCATCCCTATCATCTGCATTAAATTAGCATTGCAGTTATCAATATTAGCTACGCTGCCAAGTCTTATTTGAATTCACAGAAACTCTGCATCTGAAATTCTGAGATCCCTGAGGTTTTCTACTTTGTATGTATTTTTTCTTCATGTTGCAAAAGAGTTGAAAGAGGATAATTTGGGTGAGAATTATGTGATTTAATAGGAAAATACATGTAAATGTTGGAAACTTTGATCAGAGGAAATTTTAAGTGTAGAGAAATAAATCATAGTTGCTTACCACTAAGAACAGTGAAATCAAACTTATAATCCTTTGTCAGACAACTGATGAATCTCTACAATGACATTTGTTTTCATTACTATCTCTGCCCCAGTCAAATGCTGCTGGCTTCTCTACATAGCTGATCTCTGGCATGCTTGGCTACGCTGACCTGTAGTTAAAGTTGTAGGTTACATCACCATTGAGGACAAGCATAAGTTGAGACACTAGCTTGGAATGCCTGATAGATAAGCAGCTAAACCCTTCATATAGGCCCAGAAAAGGGGTTGGGAAGGTGGGTGAATATGGAATAATCATAATTTGTCACAGATTCACTGTGACTTATGTGGCAGGACTCAAAATATTAATTCTTTGGCTGTGACACAACATGAAGTTACATTAATTTAGTGTCCTCTGAATCTATAATGATCTCTTCTGTGCATATGTAAAATGTCCTAGCGGCCTCATCAAGGGATTAAAAAAAAAAAAAAAAAAGGCTTTAAAAAACTTAACTACTGTAGATGTTCCAGTGCCAATACAGTCTCTATTTAAATGAAGTCCTAACATAAATAATATGACTTCAGTAGCTCATTGTAAATGTTCATATAGCCCAGGATTATCTTGGACAGTGTCAGTGCTATGAAACACGGGAAAAAGCACAGGTAATCAAATATTGATCATTTTTCAAAGCTAATTTTTAAGGCCCACGGGTGCCTCAATTCTTAATGAGCTGGAAAATGTGAGATTAGAAACTATGAATTTATTTTCTATGAATTGTATTCTTTTTTTGAAGTCGTGAATATTTTGCATCTTCAGTGATCTGCCACAGAATATTTCAATGCTTAAATGTGTTTGGAAGAGGTAAGGTTTTTTGTTTTAGTTTCATATTTTCCTGTCCTTTTTTGGCCTTTCTTAAATATTGCTTCACATTTGCAATACTCTAATCCTATCCAGTCCTTTGGTAACAAAGGTAAGATTTAAGTGAGAGACTATCTGCTGTACTTGTAGCTTATTTTTTGTAAAGTTGCTTTGAATTGCTGGGTAAATACTGTCTGATTGTGGCACTTTTTTTTTTTTTTTTTTTTTTTACTGTTTATCTGTTCTGTAAGCTCTTCACATTAATATTTCTATTTGAGGTAAATCCTTCAGTGTGTTTAAGTTATTTTCTCAGTATAGGTACCTTTGCAGAACAGGCTGTGTCTTTCATGGACACTTGTTACATTCTGGTCACCAGATCACTGTATAATCCCTGTTAGGTTTCCTGTTTTAAAAGTTTTATGTTTAGTTTTCATGCCTTTTCCAAAGTCATTGTCTTTTTCATGCATTTTTTCATTTAACATGCTAGAATTTTTCTTGTTTTTTAAACAAAGCTGCAGCTTTCCAGGGGGTCTTCATTACTTCTGAAAAAAAGTCATGTATTATGGTGATTAATAGTGTCAGACACCTTTCCCCTCTCCGATTTTCTTTTAGTACTTTGTGTTCTCACCATTTTATATATGTTCTTAAATAGCTTATCTGCAAACTACAGCTAACAGGAAATTCTCACTGCTGAGTGCGACTCCTGTAGTAACCACATCCATATTCCAAATATCTCAAGTTTGTTCTTTGAGATGTTGCTTCGGTAGGTACAGAAACTTACCTTCTATCGTTATAGCCCTGTCTATCATACTTGCTTTGTAACTTAGTTTGGCATAGAAATGCATATTTCAAATCTTTAATTCACAAGAACATCAAGACTAATGTACATTAACATTCAAAGTGTATCCAATTATTGCAACTTAAAACTAGGTGAGAAGCCCATCAGAATACACAAAAGACCTGGAAAAAGTAGTATTTTATATTCATTTGCCTGTGTAAAAGAGGAAGATGCACAGCAGCACTGTGTAACTACCTATAATCACTGTTAAAATTCCTGTCAACCTTCCTGAACTTCACCTTAAGTAATTGTCAAAAAAGTAAAAGAGGGTAACCACATCTGTTCTTTTTTGTAAGTGTGCAAATCACTGTAAATGCCATGTATTACTCTGTGAAGGTTATACTTCTATATCTTGCAGTTATGAAATTACTGTTTTATTTGCATTTTCAATTTGCTATACTAATCATACTTTCATTTCAAACCCACCAGTTACAATTTCTTTCTCTTCTTGTTGTAATGAGCAATATAATCACCAGAATGTTATGTCTTTAAGTTACCCTTTACCTTAGTTTACTTTCCCGCTCGTTTATTCAAAGACTTTCTGGTCTCATCATGTGCATCTCCTGTCTGCATTTCACTTCCCTCCATCCTCTTCTGGTTCCTCAAGAGATGCATCTAGAACAAGAAACATTTTAAAATTTACAAAATGTACAATTTTGAAGGAGTGTTTTTTATTTCACCTCTTCTTGGACCTTGTTCTTACAGAAGGCATTGATTCTTCCTGAGGTTGATGTTTCAAATTATTATTGTTTAAAGGGTCCAAGCAGGAAGAGGTTCAAAGATTCACCATGGGTGGTAGATACAAGACTAATTACAAACCAGTGAAAACACCTGTAGGTATGATAAAAATAAACTGAAAACAAAAGAGAACTGAAGCTGTTCAACCATCTCAATACTGGTATGCAGTGATACCTAAGCCCAGAGTTACAAAAGAATCTCAAAGCCTTGTAGGTGGTTACCTTATAGCTTCTTTCAGGGAGAGAAATGCAGAGATGAGGAATCACTCATAAGGTTAACATCAGATCAATATCTCTGTTATCATTTATGGAGGCAGCTGGGCTTATAATTTAAGAGAAAAGTCTGTATATGGTAGCTTGCAGCAAGACAAAAGATAGGTGAAAACTGAGAGTATTAATGGATCACTGCTTAAAAATCACTTTCTCCTATCAAAACCCTCAGCCTCACTGCAAACAAACAGTTTGTTCACTGTTAAGCAACTATTAAAACATCGGTATGTCATCAACGTTATTTTTCTCCCAAAGTCTAAAATATAGCATCATAACAGACACTATGAAGGAAATCAACTCTGTCCCAGCTGAGAACAGGGCAATGATAAATTTCACTTGCTGTTTTTTAATGATGGCATTCCTGGAAGAATTTGTTTAGGGATCATTCTTGCCTAGGCTGGAAGATGGGGTGTACTAATACCTCATGAAGGAAAATGGAGATGCTTATAAATGACAGAAGAATGGGTTAAGCTACTGCAGAGTAGTGTGTATGACCATAAATTTAGACTTTTTAAAAGAATTATGTTGATTTATACATGATACTCAAAAGAAGACTCCTAGAGGCACTTGTGCAGTTTGTACCATTTTGTTGGACTCATAAGTGTACGTAGACTAAGGACAGGAGACGGAAGACAGTTCCTTTTTCCACAATGTAATATAAAACTCAGGAACTTGCTTTTGGATAGTGAGTTTATCAACAAGGTTATTGCTGAATGGTTTTAACAACTTGTTTAAAGTCATTCCTGACAGCAAGAAAATTGTACACCATAGCAAAAAAAAAAAAAAAAAAAAAAAAAAAAAAAAAAAAAAAAAAAAAGCCTTAGATAATTTAATGTCAAGGACAATATCCCACATATTTTTAAAGGTGTCAGCAAGTAACAGACTGCAAGTTTTCTAAAGGTTGCTATATACATTACTGAGCAGTAAAGTGGCTGCTAACTGATGGCAATGGTTCACTATGGTGTTGGTGAAAAAGGATTATGCAAGGAACTGACATCTTTAGTACAGTCAGTGAAGATTTTTGGAAATATTACCCTCAAGGAGCTATTTTTCAATGACCATTAGTGCACTGAAAGCAGTTTGTGATTTGTTTTTGTTCTGGGAGTGAAGTATCTGGCATCTAGGATCACTCTTTGCTAAGAGGTACTTTCTCTCAGAGACAGTAGTAAGAGTTTGGAGAATGTCCTGGAAGTTGTTGCCAAAACTGTAAATTGGACTGTGGTCTGAGTGCTGAACTGCTGCCAGTTCCAGGCACTCCTTGCTGAAGATTGGTCACAGCACTTAAATTTGCTGCTATACAATGTCATACATCTTAGCAGGAACAGGAATTTGATGGGTTTGTAACATGGTTCGATAAGACTTTTCTTTAAAATTAAGATAAAAATCATTATTAACTAGAAAAAAAAAGGAAAGTTTTTGCCTGTCCTTCTTTTACTTTAATGATACTGTAATGTGTAAGGCTATCAAAAGCTTGATCTTTAGGAGAATATCCAGGAAGAAATTTCAATAACATCATGGTTGGCATTCTTTAGAACCTTTAAAGCTGATGATTATATAGCCTCTAACTTTTAATTTTGTGTTGGAAGACTTATCAAAAAGTGCTGGCAATAGAGAAGACTGTCAAAAGAATTCTTATATAGACAAGATATTTTATGATTTTTATCCCAGACTTTTCTCGTATCAGTATTTCCGTTTTGCACAAACCGAAAGAACTCATTTTTGAGAAAAAAAAAACTTAAATTTCTGAACAGCAGAAAGCAATTTCCTACCCTAGATGTGCAACTCAGTATGAATTATTTTAAAAGATGGAGTCACACAGTTTTCGGTAAAAGAAAATTGTCTTTTGCTGCTGCTTCGGGCATTGCAAAGTGTCTTCTGGTTGTCAGGCTGCACTACTTGCTTTATTGTTGCTCTACATACATATGTGAACCGCTCTCCTCAATGTTTAACTTTATAAAACTCAGCTTTCAGTGGTGAGTCACTAACATGCAGGGAACTAGGTGTGTCTATCAAAAAATCACAGCTATTTCAAACAATTGTTGGTGAAACGTGAGCAGGCTGGAAAGCGGTGGCTTCTGAATATGTCACTGCTCTTTTAATGGTGATATCCTCCAAACCGCAGAAAAAGTAGTTGCTTATAAGGTCTACACTGATAGTGCTAACAGTTACTTGTTTAACCTGATCAGATTTCTAAATCACTTTTTTAAATGGCTGCTTTGTTTTGCCCTATCTACTGCCCAAATAATTTGATTAAAAAAAAGTCTTCAAATTAGTGTCATCATATATATACTTTTGAAATGAGGAATATTCGCAGGTGCAGCAAATTATGATGGAGTCATTCTATTCAGGTCTTAAGAACAAGGATGTATTAATATGGCTGATAGTTGACTACCATTTTTAACGAATGATAACATGCAACTACTGAAGAAAAATGCTTCAGAAGTTTACTAACTTGCTCGTAATTTAATAATGGTATTGAAAACAAGAAAGAGATACCTAGATGAAGATGTAAATAGACTTTTCTCTTAAAGTACCAACAATAAATACAAAACACTATTAAACTTATTTTTTTGTCAATATTGATAATTTTAATTCATCAAATACCAAAACCATCAGGAAGTGAGAATATAAATGTCTGTCTATTGATTATGCAGAGTCTCAAAAGTTCTTGCTCAATGGCTATTTCTCAAAGAACACAGAAAAGAAATTAAAGCATTAGTACAATTTAGAGGAAGTCAGTTTATATAAACAGTTTTATTGGCATCTTAAAAAAAAAAAAAAAAACACCCTATTTTTAATGTGGAAGTTTTCCAACATCTCCCACTTATAAAGAAGAGGAGATTCACTTGGATTTGACAATTGCCAGGCTTCTGATCTGTTTTTTTTCTGCTTTTATAAAAATACTGAAGTCCTGGTAAACAAACATACCTGTCCTTTCTGCTGTGCGATGTAAAATGTAATGTATTTATGTCATTTTTACCTGTGGTTAGTAAGCTAAACTGTATCCTCAACTACCTGCAATGAAGCGCATTGCTAATACTGATCTAACAAGGGGGTACCAGATTTGGAAAAGCAGGACTCGTGTGTCTTCTCTAATATTAAGTTGTTATGAACAAGTAATTTAACCTCTTAATTATTCCTCCAACCTGTCTTACCACTACAGCTGTATCTTATGTCCTTAAATTTTGGAATGTATTTTGACATGCATAATATGTGGTAGGGTATATTCCATGTAAGAGAGAGACTATTTTTAATTGTAGCTGTACTCCTTCTCCTCTTTGGCTTTTTGCTCTGCTTCAACCAAAGCTCCTCACAGCTTGGTTTTAGAGTCATTCCCTTTCAAAGTGAATCAGAACGAACCTGCTCAGCTGGAGGAATATGGCTGAATCCAAATGAACTGAAGTGACATATGCACCTTTCAGTCTGAGAAACTACAACTCAAGTATTTCTGGTGCAGTGTATGTGATGCACCAGGGATCAGCCTACCCACCTCACTGCATGTCTGCCCAGCTGCCCATATGGGCTTTGAGTTGGGTGCTGAGAATTAGCGTCTCTTCTCTTCTACACTTCTCCTGGACAGACACATATTTTCACAAAATTAGCTGTTAGTTTCAATTGTTATTAATCAGCTATTTATTTTAATATATTAATCATTAGAATGTATGACAGATGATACCATTTTAGGGTTATCTTATATAACTAATTTGTAGTGGCACAACTTTCTGTTTAACTGGTGTGTAACACTACTGCACTGTCACCATGTAGCACTAGAATAGTATTATTCTGGACTGTATTATGTGAAAAAAGACAGTTCAGAATGATCTGATTTCTCAGCCTTTTACATTCTACCACCTAATATAAAACATCAGTTGTTAACGAGTCGTATATCTGAAGAATTGTTTGCACATGTTAATACCATTAAACAGAATCATGGGAGAACTTTACTCAAAGTTGTACAATGATGACAGCATATCTTAAGAACATAAAGGCAATTCTAAAAAATTATTTAGGTTGCAATCTACAGTGTGAAGACACATGACTCTTTAAATATTATAGAGGAAATTAAGTATTATAAGTTACCCTTACAGACAATAAATACAATCTCTGAAAGTGTAAACTGAAGTTATACTACCATAAAATCACTGTTTTTTGAGCTACATCTTTGTGTCTAAGAAAAAGTTCTAATTTAAGTGTTCGCATAAAAGAATGGATGAAGAATTCATCTATTATTTCCTTAGGCAACTCATTTATTGCCTAGGTAATACAAATTAGTTTACAATTTGATTAGCAGAAATGTAAGCAAGAAACCAAGAAGGGAAATAAATTTATATTTATCATGCAAAACTACATTGTGTCAAATTGCATTCAACAAACAGGCTATTCTTCTTCACACCGTGTCCTTGAAAATAAGTGCCAGATATATCTGAAACATCTGAGCAAATCTGAAAGCTAATATGGACCTAATCCAAATACTACTGAAGCAAATGGAAAGATTCCCACTGACTCCAACGAGCTTTGGCTAAAAGCCAATGAGAACAGCATTCAAGTAACTGAAGAGGGAAGCTGCTGAAATGCAGTAAGAATTCTTTTCTTGTCATTTCCTAAGCTTTGTGGGAGAGACATCAACTGTCTGGATTCTTGCAAGAGAAAGCATATTTGTGGGATGTCTGTCTACTGCTGTTCCTATTATTTATATGCACAGAGAAGTGACCATTTATAATGCAGTTATGTAGGCTGCAGCTATAATTTGCAGCTCATGAGGAATCAGTGGAATCTCAAGATTGATCTTTGCTATAGTAAAAATTGATAGGGAAGTCAAAGTAACAGAACTACATTTTTTGGTAAATATCCATGAATAAGCCCAGACTCCACAGAGCATATTAATTACGTTTTTAAAAGTTACTGCCACTAGACTATTAAGAGGACTTTTTTTTTCCAATACCATAAAGTATCTCTGCTCCTATGTTAAAAATTTGATATATAGAAAGTTTCCTTTTTTTAACTGTTGTTTACATGTCACTAAATATTTCCTGTGACAGTGATTACCCCTGCAGGAACTCATCTTTAATGAGACAAACATGCACATGTTGACGGAGATTCTAGTTGGTGCCTAATCAAGTCTATTTTAGAAGTCAAGTGGGAAGATTTCTAACTTTGTTGCTAGTTACACTGACCTGACTAATTGACTGAGTTCGTTGACTTTATTTTAATAATAGCCTGCTTGAAAATGCCATCTATTTGCTTGGTAATTGACTGCATTTGAAGTGGTAGTTGATTCCTCATAGCTTTTAAGTTAAATATCTTTACTACACATGGAAGGGTAAGTTTTAGTGAGCAGTGCAACACTGTTAAATATAAACTCTTCATTTAAACTGTAGTGTAAATTTTGCTTGTCAATATGCTAAACAGAACTATATGAATAAGCCCTTATTTAACTTAGACAAAATACTGATCAAGTTTTATTCAGTTCTTGGATTTTTTTNTTTTGGTGCAAAATCCTCACTTACAGACAGCCATGATAATAAGACACATCAGAGTACAAAGCTGAATTCAGAACAGGCTGCATATAAAGCACCCTTGTACTATGCCTAGGGGGGAAATGGAAAAAGGTTTCTTCAACCACAGTCAAGAGGATATAGTATAAACATGCTAGAAATAACTAACAAAATTATTTAATGATAGGTTTTTTTAGAATTATCCTATTAAATTGTAGAAGAAGAGTGAGTTACATTAGTTCCAGAATGCCTATTTGTCTCTTTTTTTCCTGTAAGATTACCTCTCACTGCTTAAAGTGGAGGGTCTTTTTCCTATATTTATCAGTTAAGTGAACTGCAAATTTTCTTACTAACGTGCAGCTACTTTGAAATCCACTGTTCTTTATGCAAAGGGGCCTACACTGTTATGTTATGTTCCTTCCAGATCAGTTGGAAAAGAAAATTACTCCCAAGTTCTGCCAACTGAGCAATCTCCAATCTCTTGCTGTGCAGAAAAAGCAAATCTGAATATGTTGCCAAGTACAGTAGCTTGTGTGGAATATCATTATCTAATAAAGAAATGATATTTTAAGGTAGATTGACTGTTTTGAAATTAGAAATATCCATTTCACTTACAAAATACTATGCAGGGTGAGAAAGGCAAACATCAAATAAAGTATAAGTCTTTTTGTGCATTAAGACTGATGTACTGGCAAATCTGAAATGCAGTCATCAGCAAGCAGAGTGCTTTCTGCATGGGGTTTGAGAAATCAGTAATCAGGGCTGGTGCTGATCAAGAATGCTGCTTGTGCTGCCCAGGGAGTAGTAAGTCCCCGTGCTACCTGCAAATGTTATAAACAAGAACAGGTAAGCAATGATGAGAACAGAGGAAATTGGATGATTTTGTAAGCTAGACTCATTCAAACAAAATATACCTCAAGAGAGCCAAGTCACAAGTTATATCCAGAGTAACAGAGGGTTCAAGTCAGACTCACAGACGATAAGAAGCAGCAATCCTGTGAAGGATGCAAGTTCAATACCACTTGACTCATAAGAAAGAGTTGTACAAAAGGACAGTACATAAAGTACAACAGGGGTCGGGCCTTCTGTATGAGAGGTATTAGAGAAAAAGATGTTGGACTTCTGCCTCCAATCTGACAAATAGTTCTGCTAAAAGATGATGCTGGAAAAGTCAAGAACCTCTGAATAGCAAAGCTAGAGAATATGTGTAGGTGAGAGCCTTAGAAGAGCTCTATCTAATTGCAAGAAAATCTGTATTTAGCTGCATGAAAAGAATAAAAGTGAGGTTATTTAGCACAGTTGAAAATAAACTTGGAAAAAAAAAAAGTAATAATTATGCTCTTCTGTGTCTCTGAAACAAGTGGTTGATTCCAGAAAGACAGCATTTAGACAAACAATTGTCTTTTATTTGGCCAAATCTGTATCAAAGTCTAGTGGTTCATAATTTGCAGGAAGCTAAGGTAGGTGTCCTGAAGACGCCTTTTCTCTTAATTCACAGACTAGTAAGGAAACTGTGGTTACCAAGTGACTTACTATTTCTTTATTCATCAATACATCAGAGAAAGGATATTAGAAAGCCAGTTACATTGTGAGTCTATGTAAGTGAATTTGTTCGAAATGCTCAGAATTATTGCTTAAGGTTGTTCTCAGGATCAGGCTGGCCTCATTTACTGCAGTTTAGAAACTGAGTTCCAGTTTTTCTGCTCAGAACCATAAGAACCAGGGATCTACCTTCTGTTTATCAAATTAATGACCTACAATGAGAACTTTCAATTTAAAACGGAAGTTCATTGAATTACGACATACCAAGTCCTCTTCAGTTGCTGACTATTTCTGGAAATATGACTTCTGAAAAATTTCTAGAAACAAAACAATAAAGAAAGACTTTTCAAATCAAGCCCACTACTGGTTCAGTATCTTTCACAAAATTATCAGTGTGTTGTGGAAGTAGTGGGTTAAAAAGATGGTAGCAAACTCCCTTTAGGCTGGCTAACAAAGTTGTGTGACTTATGAATGGCAGCTGCAATATACAAGGACTGGAGAGTCAAAAACATCTTTTTGTGTTTGCAAAAATACTTGTACTACTTACACATCTGCATATTTATCTGTAAGGATCACTTTAATGATCACAGATTAAACATTGAAAACTTTTTATGTTTTGCAACTATGGTTAATTTTAGTGAGAAGGAGATGTTGTCTCTCGGGGAGGAGGAAATGAGTAATCTTTTGCATTCCATTTCTTCAAAATCCCGGCTTTTCCAAAATGGAAAAAAAACAGAACCAGTTTAGGTATATGCTTCATTTAAAAATTATGTTATTGTCTAGATAATGTTTGATAAATCTTAGATTAGGCATTTTTATTTCTAAATTCCAAACCATATTTTTAAGCGCTTACATAATGACGTGATATGCAGCACTGGGTCTATCCTGAACGATGCATCCCTTAAAAACCTTATTACTCTTCCTGATTTGAACCGTTAAATTGCTGTTCCAGCCTACAGCAAATCTCCCTTTGGCTGTAACTTTTAGTTGTTATGTAAAGGCTTAAGCAGTGAAGTCCTGTTTGTTAGTTAAGTCCCATTTTTTACAATTATATTTGTTACCTTTTCCTGCAAAATATTTTTCCATGCCAGGATTTCCTATTACACCTCAGTCTCGGTAAAGGTTGCAAGTACTAATTTCCTTTTCAAAGCATTTTTTGTTCTTAATATTCTACAGGAACAGTAGACAGCAGTGTATACTACTATAGAAACATATATTAAAAACACTAGTATTAGTTAATACTATGCTTCAGTTCAGTATTTAATAGCCCGTGCCTAGGAAAGGCACTCTACAACAGTGGTTGCTCAGAGATCATGATATATATTTAGAATTCAAACCTGGACTTTAATGTTATCCTCAAGCTTACACTCACCTTTGTGTTATTATAGTTTGCCATTTTTAATAGCTTACTGCGTTCTTCTGACCAGTTTCTCAATATCGTAGTTGTTTTAGATTTATATGAAGGCTGGCTGGAAAATTCATGTTACAGAAAGAGAATTCCAGCCTTTCACCTGTACATTTACCAACTACTTGCATATTTGTGATTAATATCTTTGCTGTGCTCTAGAGAAACCACTGGTAACAGTTGCTTAGTTGTACAACCATGAAGAATAATATGCTGACAAATCTGCATGTGCCCTTGATCTTTCCGCATAGTTGTATCCTTATGTTTCTGTGCTGATTGAGAGCATAGTTTAATACTCAAGATACAAAGCTGGCTATTCTCTGCATGTTTAATTTATGAACAATATACCTTGATCTAATTCAATATTACAGACTGAGCCACATAGCTTTCTGATTAAGATACGCAGCTTATTAGTAGCATTTTGCAAATAAGCAAGTTTAATTAGCAATCAAGGTGTGCACATCAGGAAATCTTCTATTTGGGATGTTAATGTTCCTTATAAATACATTCCTTTTTAAAATTCACTTTTGATACTCAATATTTGTTTAGAGCATATGTCTGTTTGGGGTGATTACACTTAAAAACAGGCAATGAAATTTAAGAATATGTATTACCCTCATACTAGGTTTGAATTAGCCAGCCAAAACGTTGCTAAACAGTTTGCCACTTGCTTACAGTCATGTGCAAACTGGTCTTTATTAAAAACAAATCTAGACCAGCAAAGATTCACATTACTAGTTCTTTCCTACTAATGGAAATAGATAGCTCAGGCTTTATTGATTTCTTTGAACTAGTAAGAAGACTACATTTTGACTGCTTACATTCAGTTTAAAGTATGAAATTCCTATTTCATGCTTTTGATCTGATTTCTCTTAATTAACTGCAGTCCAGTATAACTTTTCTGTTAATAACTTCATAGTTCTTTTTTCCAAAAGTTCTTGTTCCATGATTTTTTGTCAGCTAAGATTCACATGTGCAAAATGAAGCAATATTAAAAGAATTGATGTATGTATTACAATATTCTTCTTTGATAAGTGAGGTATATGAGCCTACGCTAAAAAGAAACCTTCCAGCTTAACTGAACCCTTTTCCCAATTAATTGTTTCAATATCCGAGTTGTCTCTGGATCAGAAATGAACCAGCTATAATTCATCTCTTCTTGCTAACAATCACATCTTATATCTTTACCCAAAGCAGAATGTTTTCTTTTCTTCCTTCTTTTTTTCTTTGTAGAGATCGAACACATTGCTGGCTTAAGAGATACGGGTGTGTGTTTGTTCATGTATTTTAGCAAAGCTATAAGCTCTTAGAAGCACCTGGAATTGACTACAACTACAATCTAACCCCTGCAGTGCAAGACTATTGACAGACTTGTTAGTTAAAAACTCATATAAGATACGTATCTTGGTTTAGATATTCTGAAGACAGAGATATCAGCATGTCCTCCATAGCAAGATTTTACCTATTACAGCACTCTGATCCTTAGGATGTTAGAAAGACAGCAAATAGTATTCAATCGAGAACAAATTAATAAATTTGTCATAATGCTTCTTTGAACTGCTTCTTGAAAATGCTCTTCCTCTTTTTCTGTCTTACCTGCCGTCCTTATAATCATTTTGAGTGCATGATAGAATTTTGACATTTGTAGTATGGTCACTGTCAACATATTCCTTCTCCCTTGGAAGTGCAACTGCAACTTCAAAAAATAATTATGGTAAAGAAACTAGATCAAGTAGCCCTTGCTGTGATTTCAAGTAAAATGTTGCCATCTTACACATTAAAAACCCTAGATAGAGTCTGTGTGACAGAGAGAATGCTAACATGCTGAAGTTCCTTTGCATCTCTTTATAGTTATTCTGTATATTCTGTCATTGCGAAGGCAAACGTACCATAAACTATCAGAAAAAAATGGCTTCATGAGATATCAAAAACAAAGGATATTCTAGGGCATTCAAACTCTACTTGTGACATGAAGAAATAATTTCTATAGCAAACTTAAAGCTAAGTATAGCTATATAAGCAAGCATAGGTTTTAAATGGGCAGATGTTTACTGACACGGCAATTTGAAGCTGACGTAGGCAGAAGACATGAGACATCATTTGCCTCAAATTATTTAAGTACATTTGTCATTCTTGTGTTTGATTTATCACCAGCAGATTTGCAATTACCACACTCTAAAATACTTAAGACATTCTAGTCAATTCTATTGTCTAAAAATATGGCAAATTTTATGTCAAGTGTGAAGATTGAAATTGTCACTTGAGCAATTGAAAAGTGCCTCTGCTAATTTAAAGCAAAAGAAATACGAGTTTATTTTGCTCAGATCTAAGGAAGAACATGATTTGATTCATATGACAACTTTTTGAGTTTGTATTAATACTTAAATAAGAAATATACCACCAGTGAAAAAATTCACAGGTCAAAGAATAGGCAGTCAAGATGACAAACAGTTCATCACATCCCTTTCACTTCCTGATCAACCGTACAATCTTGGCGATGTAAAGGACTGCAAGTCAATCCCATTCCTAGGTCTTACGTAAAAGCAGCTGACAGTACTAAGCCAGGCCTGGATCCTGCACCAACTGTGATCCATTTCAAGAGGTCCACTGATTTCTGATCACAGATCGTTCTTATCATCCTGATCAGAACTAATTGGAAAAGTTTGAATTTTAGTCACTGAGTAAAAACATAGAGGCATTATTGTTATACTATTAGGCTTTACTCAGTAGGCTTGTTCAGAGAGGTCAAGAATTCAGGGTATATTTAAAGCCTCTTGCTGTCAAGGAATGCTTTTTTTCTGTTACTTTGAAGGGCCTTGAATCAGATCCTGAGCTCAGTGTGAAATGGAAGCTTCATTTTCTGTACAATTTCATGCATAGACATAACTAGATCTAAGTTGAGTTTGAACCAGGAACTAGAGATGGTTTGTGAAGAGGACTTCCATTGCTCGGGGTTATGCAGAGAGGCCTGTAATTGCAAGACACCATGAAGTCCGGTTTCTGTGCATCCAGATCACAAGCTACTAAATAGGCAGTAAAATAACTTGTCCTTTTATATGAATAACAGGCCACTGTTTCCACAAATATCTTTAATAATCACTTGAAAGAAGTTAATTGTATTCCTGTAGCCAGTATAGTAGACATGTTTCTAGTTTCATAGCAAGAAAAACAAAATCCTAACACTAGCAAAATTATCAAGGAACAAAGTGTAAGCTACTCTGAATTTGCCTTTATCCATGTAATTGGATACTTTTGATGTTCCTTTCATTTGAATTCCTCTGCATATTACAGGACAGTAGGTACCCAAAATATATGCAATAAAAGTTCACATTAAGATACTGCCTGAAGGGATTTGTACTTTATCTAAAAAAATTTTCTTTACATACAAATTTCAAATATCAAAGGATTAAGCAAATCCATTATAAAAGAGAAGCTTCATTCTGTGTGTTGAGACTTCTCTTCATATTTTTTGAGAAGGTATCAAATACATGTTTCGCAGGAGTATGGATGCTGATTGCATAATCCCTGCCACTTTGGAAGAGCTGAAAGGGAAATTAATAACACAATCACAACAAAATAGAAAAGGCAGACTGGAAGGAACATTCACTGACTCGCACTTGCAACAAATCCAAGGCAAGTGCTTCTGCTCTAGTGCTACCAAACTAAATATGAAAATAGGGGGATTAGAAAGCCTAGCCTTAGATAAGAATCCTGATAGTATAAATATCTGATATCAAAACCCTATTAGAGGTGGAATAGACAAGTTTTGTCAGCTTACTTGTGATACAGGAAAGGTAGAGAAGGATGCTCAGCCTGGAATTGTCAGTTATATTTCAGTGCATAGATATTTGAGACACCACTGACAGTTCTGTAAAATCAATGCTTAATGTGCAGCAACAGCAAAAAAGCCAACAAAATGTTTATTCGAATATCTGAATTAAATTAGGTTTTGTAGACAGAATTTATGTTCGTATTCACTTTCGTGTTTTCTGAACATAAAATTCACTGAATTTGAAATAAGTGAAATAGGTAAACCATCACACAACCAAACGTCTTTCCATTCAAATAGAATTTGGTGCCAGAACAGATCCTCTTAACAAAATGCTAACTACAAAATTAATTTTAACTCTTTTGTTCTTAGCTAAGAATTCCCAAGACGAAATGCTACAGCAAGGCCAGCTGAACTGTCCTTGTCTACAGTAAGGCAAGGACAGTTAATTTGCTGTGACTAATTGGGAAACATACTGCATATTAATATGCAAAAGAAAGTGCAAGCTGTGGTTATGCCAGCCAGTGGAACCATGTAATAGATTGATGTTCAAGGTACTGTGCTCTATTTCTAAAATATTTTGTAAGCTTCATTCTATTAAAAAGAGGGTAGCTGCTGAACTGAGGATGAGAGAAGGCCAGAATTACCCGCATTCAAAGTGGAAAAGATGAACTGAGACAGAGATGGCCAAACATAGATAAAACCACAGAACTTAACTGGTTAATGTACTCAAGCAGCCAAGTGCTAAGAAATCAAATAGAAGTATTGCGGTATATCCAGATAGCCTAGTAAAGATCATTGTCTTTGAACCAAACGGTGTATTTATATTGTGATCTTTCATAGATATTCTGTACACTTTGTAAGCAACGACAGATGGTAGTCAGGAGATTTTAATAAGCTCCACCAGAGAGTTAGAGGAGACCTGGTTTCTGTGTCTCGACGAGGTTTCCTTTCCCTGAATCTGAGAACCCACTGTCAGAATTCTGGGATTTTAGCCACTGGTCCTACCAATACTCACCTAATTCTGCTATGGAAGTTATTTTTTGAGTGGGTTGGTTCTTGTTCTGAAGTAAAATGAATTCTCTTGCAGCTCCTGCCAGGAACGTTGCAATTGCTTAGCTGTCGAAAGACTGTTCCTGTCACAAAGAAAGGGGTAGGGATGTGAAGTCCTATTTAATTTTCAAACTAATTCCAGGAAATTTCCCTTGCAAGTGTTTCTGCTGAGGTAGTTTTTACCATCTGATGCACCTTCTGCCTACGAGCTGTTTTCTTCAGTGACAGGTGGTGGTATGTTTTAGCAGATAAAGGTTATGCCATTTGATGAGGCTTCTGTAAATATAGAGCTTATCCCTAACAAACAGTGCCTCCCATTTATGTTTGCTCCCAACTTGGTCTAGTCCCCTGCAGTGCTTATGGCTTGTAACTGCATCTGCTCTTTTCTGCACAGATACTTTCATTGCACCGATAATTTCATTGGATAGTTATTGATAAAATGGGTTCTTAAAGTGAATGTTCACATATAGAAACTTTCTTCTCCCATATTATACTATCTCCACTAGGAGCTGTTTGTGTTTTGGATCAAGAGAGAAACCACTCCTTTTTTTTCTTCTTCTTTTCAGGCACTTGTCAATGTTACTGGCAACTCCAGAAACTTCCCTCTCTTCTTCTGTCAGTACTTCTGAGTGACAGTTTGCTTCAGCTTTCTCAGCTATTCTCATTCTCCACTGTCTAATAACTATCCTGTTCAGATAAAGGAGGAAAGAAGATACTCTAGATTCACATTCACTGGTATTGCTGCATATTTTTCTTAGATGCATTTTCAGTATGAGCAACAGACTGGTATAACTGCATTGTAAGAGTATGTTTTTTTAAAAATTTGATGCCACATCACTGTTCCCACCACCACATGTGTCCACACAACCTCAGTATACTCTAGTTTCATCTCTGCCATCAGTAGGCATTGCCTGTTTACTCAGACACTGTGCAAGAGATCTTACTGGAGAAGAACTCACAAAAGTAATGGTGATACACTAAAATTTAAAATATAGATGACAGAAGAAAAAGATATTCTTCTGCCTTCTCTGGTTCAGAGCCTTTTTCTACTGAATATGGAAATGTAAGTTCCACCTCATAGTGAATTAAATCCAATACTTACTAATGAATGTTGTATTCTGTGCTTTTTGCATTTTGTTTGCATGAAGCTACATTAAACCCTGTTATAAAAGGCTCAGATCTCTCCATGAAACATACAAGGAATATAAAAAATATTGTCCCAACATATATCTTTTAATGTTTACGTAATCATTACATTCAGGTTATTTATTTTACATTATTTATTTATTGGATGTAAAGAAGACTGAGAAACAGTACATTGTTAAGGACAAATTGCTTTCCTTTCTTTAATAAATATTTGAGACAAGCTGTAAGCTGTTGTGCTTTGACTTTGAGTTTGTAGTTGTATATAGCAAGATACAGGTATAAACAAGGTTTAAAGATGGCCAGCAAAAAAGGATTTGTCAAAGGCCTGTTGGGTATATCTCATTGAAAGTTTAACAAAACTAACCATGCTTTAGTATGCAACCCTTCTGCAGACAGAAAATGCTTCTACCCCTTAATCCGTTTGCTTTTTTATTAGCAAGCTAGATTTAGTTCAGTTTATACAAGATAATTTCTGCTTAGTTTCTAATGCTTGAGCTAAATTTACGCCTAAGAAAACTTGTAATTTTCCTTGTTTTGATCAGTGTGTGTATTCTGAACCAGTCCTTGCTAAAGCACACTTTACTGAATAGCCTGTGAGTTGGAAATTATTTCACTTTGAAAAACATCCAGTATGTTATTAAAACCATTTCCTTTGTCATATCCCTACTCTGTTACTTGCTGTTCTCTTCATAGAGGCTAATTAAATGTTATGCTGCTAATCAGTGTTGATAGATACAAAGTACTGTAATGTCTTCTGGCTTTATGGATTATGCTAATGGCCATCTGCCTATTATTGATAATTTGTTCTTCACTTACTGGAGGGGGAGGAAGAAGCTGTTTGGCTAACTATAAAGGGGAGCTATTTGGTTTATGATGCATTCAGCTGTATCACCAGTTGTCTTTAGCTATTAAAGTTACTACAACTGCAAAGAATACAATTTCATCAAGGTCTGAATTTTGCTTGGCAATTGCATATGAAATTTGTAGCTTCAGACATCCAGAATACTTATAATGAGTGATAAGAGCTTGATGACAATGATCTTATTAAGCACGCAATGTGTTAAACCAAAGGTGGATAGATACATGATTAAATTTCATACTGAGGTTGCCTAAAATGTTATTAACTGAGAGGAGTAAAAGACCATGAAAACAGTCTAACTAAATTCTGTAATACAGAAATCTGTATGTATAGGAAGGGACTCACTCCCATTGTATTCCATTGGTAGCAGGAAAACAGCAATTATAAAAATTTGGATGCTATGCTCAGGGAGGTAATGGGCAAACATGTTTTCATGTACTGTGATAGATAGAATCAGAATTTTGTTATTGGGTAACAGTCCTTTAGCAGCCTATTCAATTTTGCATAGCCTTCTTGGATTGTACTGAAGACTCCAGTTTTACTTAACAAGTCTAACTGTCTTGCTGCTCAACCAGAACAGACAGCTCTGAGACAGAAAGTGAGAACAGATGAATGCCAGATGTTGTCAGCTCTGGAGTTAGCTGAAAAGATGCCAACAATTATTTCAAAAAGTGTATTTGGAGTTCAGGTTTCTGCAGCTCTTTTTTCTTGCTTCCTGATGAGGTACTGCAGTATGAGGAAAAGGTGAAATTTGAAATTCTGATACATGTTGTTAAGAATTTTGAATAAAAGGAAACAGAATTTTTCATTAAAACTTTCCCTAACTCTGTTTGAGAATGCTCTGAAAGCTTGAAAATATAGGAAAGGTTTTAAGCAGTAGTTGCAGTAACCACTTTACGTATTTTCCTCTTCTTTATCAAGGAAGCTTTTGTACAGATGCATCTTAATCTTCCAATACCTTGAAATTATACTAATCTGGGAATATTCAATACTGAGAGGGAAGTCTTCCTAAATCAACTTGAGAATTCACTGAAGGAGACCTAGGATTGTTCTAAGGAAATGTATGGCCTGACTCAGAGAATAGTTATTTTTGACCAAAAAAAAAAGTGTTCAGTAGTGACCATTACATTCTATATTCTTTAACTATTGTTTCTCATTAGACTACTTTACTGGAATGGTTATGAACAGAATGAGCTTAATTTTCCTTTGAGGTGACTAAGACTTCACAAAACCAAGAGCTTGTATCATAATGTCTGTTAACCAAAGGTGATTTGAAGGAGGAAATTCTGAGTTTTTTAAATGCTTTAAAGTGCCATTGAAATGCTACATCAGTAAGCTGGAACACTGAACAGAGTAGTTACCTTTGAATACAATTCTTGTAATATGCACCAGCAAAATCTGAATGTCTAGATTTGTCCCCAGATGAAACTATTCCCATATGTATTCAATCTCTATAAAATTGGCTCACTTTTATTTCATGCAACAGCAATGCAGACTTCCTATATGTTTTGTACAAGCTTACACTTTTCTTAATTCTGACCACATCATTTTGCAGATATTTCATGTGGTTTGTCTGAGTTCTGATGACACTAACAGAGTGTCATGCCCTGATCAGCTACATCTAGGGCTTGATAGGCCTCTAAACTTTTCGACTCTACCCAACACCACCCTCATATATGCATCCAGAGACATTAATAAGCTCAGCCTTGAGTCTTTTCATCCCTTGATTCCCCATAATTTAGGGAAGAGCTGAACCTTGCTGATCTCTGACAGATTGTTGCAGAACAGGCTGGAAGGAAAAATTGTTCTTTAACAACTTATTTCTCATTCCTGGTATGTTCATATTCTCACTTCAGTGTTTTGTAGGATAGACCTAAGAAGCTGCTACTTTGCACTATACTTGTCTTCTCTTCTAGTGTTTCTGTCTTGTAGGTATCTTAGATTCCCTGGGTATTTGATGTTGGAATAGTGCCTTTTACAGTTATACCTCATATTTGTCTACCACTGATAAAGACAAAAAAAAGACAGTGATCAGGAATCCCCATGACTGATAACAGGTTTACACCTAACAACACTCCCATTTGCTTCCCTCAGGCTCATTCTTCAATCTAGCATGTTGTTATTTCTTCCATAGGAGGGAAAAAATTTCTTTAGGCTAGTGCATGAAGGTATACACTTAAAGGCTGTTCTGAAAACATTATCTGCTTCTGGAAGTGGAAAAAGAATTATTTTTGTCATTTTTGTCATTTCTGAGTAATAGATTGCTTTGGGAAGACCTAGGGTGTGAGATTTTTGCCTTTTGGGAACTTGTTTGAAGCAATCCTTCTGCTTATGGATTTTATTAAAGTTGATACTTGCTATAGATGACCTGCTCCAGTTTGTGTAATGTGTTGGTAGTGTTGCAAAAGAGTCATTGTGACTCAATCGTACTGTCAATTTTTTTCTTGCCTGCAAGTGTTTTGTACCCATTAATACTTGGTCACAAAGCTGTGCAAATAGTCTTAGGCAAAATTTTCATCCAAGATAGGCATGGGTTTATATTCTTTAAATTAGAAGAAAGTTGAAACTTACTTTGGTAGTATTCATATTCTTGTGAAAGTACTGGACAGATTAGTGAGCAGCTGCTGAAATTCTTTACGTTTTCATGGGAGAAATAATAAAGACACATTGTGTGCAGATGAATATTTTTAGTGGCTTATGACTGAAATGGGCTGCATCTGTCTTCTATAGCAGTTTGAAGAGTTTAGAAGAAAAGACTAGAAAGTTTGCAGTCCCTTGTGCAAATGAGCATCCTAGGGGATTGGCTAAGATAGTCAAGAGAAAGTCAACGCCTGAACTAAAATTCACAAGAGAATAGATATGAAAGCATTGTAGAAGGCAAATTGATCTTGATGTGCTTTTTGTATATCTTTTGTTACTAAATGATCCATTTCTTCGGGTACTTCTGACGAATGATAAATGTTGAGTAATTTACTTGACTGTGCTGGGAATTATTTTTATGAAATGGATCCTTGAAAGGACCTTGCAATTTGTTAAAGAAAAAATGATTTCTTAGTTGACCAACTGGCACTAGAGTTTAAAAGCAATTGAACAAAATGAAGCAAATTCTTTTTTGTGTGTGTGTTTTGTTTTTAGCAGTGTGTTGGGATACCAGTCTTATGACTTGTGTTTAGTGGAGAAGTTGTTGGCTCTTAAGTGAGACTGAGGTACATTGCAGAAGTATGGCTTCAGTGCAGCTTTGCTATCAGTTAAACAACCATGGGCTGGCTAAACCTAATGAGAAAAAAAATGCATCCACACTATACATAACAGGGATGCTGCTGTCACACCACACCTCCATCCTAGCCAGCACTGTCTCTGTGAGAAATAGAACAGCTCTTTGGAAGCATATCCCTATGATTCATACCTGTATATTTCAGCTGTAATTTTCCCTCACAGTGATCTTTAAAAATAACTTGACCGTCCATGCAGGGGATGACAGCAGGAAATGTCTCAGAAGACCCAAACATGAATGCAGTCCCACGTGGCAGTCTGTGTTAGCACTTCGGTCTGCATTCTTACCAATGTTTGTAACATAACCAGACTGTCAGGCTACCATGGATTTAAGAATCCTCTCTTACGTTGTAAAATGTAATACTGATATTCTCTCTTTCCTTGTTTTCTGCTTCAGTGTAGGGCTTCGCAACTGTCTGGTTTTGTCATTGACCACCAGGTGCTGAGCAACTTGTGAGCAAAACACTGACTACTGCTAGGAGTTTCTTGTATTTAATTGTGTTTCTCCCACAGAGGAGCAAATCTGCAGAAACTGCAAGCAGTTTGGTGTTGAAGGTGCTGAACAAGAAGACGATACTTCTTGGTCAAAGTCAGAGAACATGTCAATATCGTTCATAAGTAGATTACAGGACCACCAAAGAGTGAATTTAATTATATAAATTATAGGTTACAACTAAGGAATAAACTTACTCTATACTTGACTATGCCTTCCTCTTAACCAAGGTTTAGGGAAACTCTGTAAACCCTGGGCATGTTTGACTTAAAAATAACAAGATGAATCTAAGCGAAGTTTCCTGTGAAGACAAGGCTGAGTTGCCATACCTTTTCAGCAATGAAACCTATTGATCCTAGTAGGATACGGCACTTTCCTACTGTCAGCATAACAGTTCACAATTTCCTGGATTCTTCTGAAACAGAATACAGAAGTAAATCATACAGTGAGAATTTACACTACAAAGACACAGTACTTTAGCAGGAAAGACAGCTCACTTGGTGATCAAGAGAGACAAACTGCTGTGCTAAATAGTGTCTACCACGAAGGAAATAAATGATCTAAATATGGTATGATGGCAGACATACCGGTCTCCCAGAGGTACAAAAAATTCCCAGTGGACAGTTAAATGCATGCCCTTTTTTTTTCCAACACAGTTTTCTTCATTTTAGCAAGATTTTCAAATATTTCAAATAGATAGCATTAGAAATATTAGATAACCTTTCTCCTTTTGATCACTTTCTGTGGCATTATCCCAAGCACGATGTGATTTTGACATAGTATGAAGTTAGGATAAGCTTTACTGAGCTACTGTGGTCATAATGAAATTTCCAGCCATCTCCTTCATCTGTAATCATGCTGCTTATCCAGAGAAGACTGTGGTTATGCCTGCAGTGCAAGCAAAATCAGTGCAGAGGATTCGGAGAGCAGTGCATTGAGTAAGTCATTCAGGTGCTAGGGTGCATGTGGAAAGACACTCAGCAGACAGGAGAAGCATGTAGCTGCAAAATCCCCTTCAATGCAGAGCAAGAATCTAAAAGAAGTTCAGTGCCTTTTTTGGTCTGATATTAATAGAAATGGAGGTTAATGAGCCTGAGGCAGAGCAAAGCCAGGTACGCAGCTTCCTGAAATTTAGGAGATTGTGGGGATGACTGAACAATTTTGTTCTAAGACAATAAATGATCAAGCTATACTGATGAAACTGGTCACAGAGAATATAATATCTTAGCTATTATGCTGTGGGGAATGCAGCCATCTGACAGATGACAGTGGACACAGAATCATGAAAAGAGTTTAATAACGTAGTGATTTTAAGCTTCAATTAAAAGTAGCTGTGGCTTGGGCCTGTTTTATTTAGCAAAATATTTCAAAGTTCATTATCAGGGCACATTTTTTTTTCTTTTATAGAGTAGCATATCCTGGTCAGTACTAATCTATAGACAAAATACAGTTTATTTTACTGCTGTTACTGACTGGAATTTTTGCAGCTGAAAGCTCACGTAAAAAATTCTGTCCCTTTTGATTCTTTTTGAAGGTACTCAATCTTTATGTTTGGGAAACTGCATCACTTCCCATATTGGCTTTTTTTTTTTTAAAAAGTTGTGTTAAGAGATCTGAACACAAACTCAAATACAGTGATGTCATCATTGTCTTCATTTTTAAATCTACAGAGAGGAGAGATTAATGCAATAAGTCTGCCTGACCTACAATGACTTCCCCCCGTTAAAAACCTTAAACACTGTTTTGCACAAGATAGCTACATAAATCTTTGGGCAGAAAAGTGAAAAATAACCTATTCAGGCTAAAACTGCAGGGGGCATGTTAGGCAGACTGAATATAATTAGCAAAAATGGGATTTGGCTAGGACACTGGAGTTAATTAAAAAATATTACAGGATCTTAAATGACCAGAAGTAGTCAGGGTCCTGGCAGATGTCACACTTGAATGATGGCAGGTTAGTTAGACTACTGATCTCTTGGTCTGTGCTGGGACATGGGCAGAGAAACAGGTCAGAGGAGGGAGGGCAGGATCTTGCCTGATTTGGGTAGCAAGTGTGGTGTGTGTGAGTTTGTGTGAGTGTCATGAGAAGTAGTTTTTAGACCATTGTTAGAATTATGGTGTTGCAAGCTGAAGTGGCTTGCAGTTCATTAGATTGATCCCAGTCCCTTCAAATTAAGGCTCAGAAAGGAGTCAAGTTTTTGACTGGGTAAGAGCGTGCCTTCATTTATTAAAAGATGGGAGAGCAAGAGAAGAAAAGTAAAGAGAGGAAAAAGGGAAGGAAAGCAAGTCATTACTGCAGCTCCCATGAAGTCCTCTATGTCTGTCCTCCTCCTCCTGGAGGGGTTGAGGATGAGGTGGGGTGTGTGCTGCCTGCTGTGATGTTGGCAATGCCTTTTATGCCATATCGTGATCCCTTCCAGTTGGGCCAGGAGCTGTTGCCAGGCAGAGAGTGTCCAGTATCATGAGCTGTGTGCATGCCATAATGGCCATGCTTCTCCCTTCACATAGTGGTCATAGTTGGGGAGGGGGAACCTGAGTTTGTGAAGAAATACAGAAGTTCTAGAGCTATCTTATTTCGTTCTTTATTCTCTCAAAATTCCAATCTAGATAAATGAAGTAAAAAACTATACAACTGCAATTGCCTGTATTTGTTCTGCAATCCAAATATTTTACAATCAGTTGATCATATTATAAATTATAGAATATAGAACATAGGTTATTGAAGATCTTTTTGTCTTTTTGCATATCGTTGGTTCATGGCTCTGCCTTAGTGTAGGGACTGGGGCACAAGATAAATGCCTTACTGCTTTTTCTCTGAGCGTGGATCACAGACTTATTAGTTTGTTTGAACTAGCTCAAAGAGATCTACTTTCCTCCTTCTGATCATCAGTAGAATTTGTCAAATTAAGCAGAGAATCTTTAATGTTCTATGTACTTTCTACATTGCTTTAGTGGGAATGCTTAAAACAAGGTAAACCATTATGCTTTTTTGGTGAGCTCTTTCATGTTCAAGACAAGGGATGGCATTCTTGACTTTGATCTCCCTCCTGTGGATGATGGGTTACACACTCAACAACATAATATATATATATATTCTCAGTGCAATGTCCAACAAATATGTGATTGTGGTAATACTATTGTTTT
Organism: Pavo muticus; assembly: GCA_016647715.1. Classification (NCBI taxonomy): domain Eukaryota; kingdom Metazoa; phylum Chordata; class Aves; order Galliformes; family Phasianidae; genus Pavo; species Pavo muticus. The sequence continues at coordinate 2,399,458 of JACDJE010000090.1, read as the reverse complement.
GTAAAAATGTGCAGCAAAGATTATTAATAAAAATTAAGAATAATGCAAACTTTAATTTTCCCTCTGGTTCACACTTCCAATTTTCTCTGTTAGCCTCAGGACCTGCACATAGCAGGTAGTTATTTATTGTGATCTGAAGTTTTTCTTCCCTAAATACTGATAAAGATTTCCAGAAAAACAAATCACATTATCTGCTGCTGATAGTTTTCTTTCTTGTAAGAATTTTCTTGTCAGAGTGTCTGAAGAAGAGCTTTTCTCTTCCCACAGCAATTCCTGCCACTGTATAAGCCCAGTTTAATCTGCTCCATGGACAATGAGTACTAAATGTACTGAATTGCTTACAGTGGTTTATTTGCTTATAGTGAAAAGTCGGTGTCAATCTTTTCCAATTCTCTTTAGGAGGAACATGAAAACTTTTGATTTACAAAATGAGAGATGCCTGGCTCCATTTTTTTTCTTGAAACAATTGATTTTCTTTAGAATTTTTGCTGTTAAGTTAAATAAAAAAATAATTAAGAAGATAGTTTTGAATTATTAGTGTTAAACTCAAGTCCAACTAGACATTAACAATGAATTAAGTAGTATTTTGTCCTGGAAATATATTTACAGCAAACATGAAGCAAATAAGCACTCTGTCAGAACTACTCATCAGATACAAATGAAGCACAAAAAGGTCATGGAAGTTGCTCTGCTCAAGCAGTGCTCTCTCCTCTTATAGATTAATGAGGGTTATAAGCATGTATCAGATGGCTGCATTTGGCCTCAAAAGAAGGTAAGAGAAAGCAGAACCTTCAGAAAACACACGAAAAGAAGAGAGTGTAAAGGGAATCAAAAGACTTCGGTAGTGAGTCTGTTTGAGTAGCTTACAGCTATATGGAAGAAATAGTGTTATCAAAACATGGTAAAATAGGTCTATGGAAACAGTAGAGCTGACAGTGTACTGGGAAACCAAAGTGCCAGAGAATTAATAAAATACATTAACTGGTTCTTTTGCGGGTGAAACTGAGCGTCCTGAAGACGAAAGGTAAAAGTCAGGTTATCATGTTACTAGGAGTAGGAGAAGGGAAAAATGATCTGAGACTGTGGGTCAGGAAAGATAATAGAAGACCTTCTGTGCATATGCCTATGTGGGAGACCAAGCCAAGGGATTCTGGCCCTCTGTTCTGCTCTCGTGAGACCCTACCTGGAGTACTGCATCCAGTTCCAGGGCCCTCAACACAAGGACATTGAGCTGTTGGAGCAGGTCCAGAGGAGGGCCATGAAGATGATCAGAGGGCTGAAGTGCCTTACCTATGGGGACTGGCTGGGGCTCTTCAGCCTGGAGAAGTGAAGGCTCTGGGGGGACCTTATAGTGGCCTTCCACTGTCTGAAGGGTGCCTACAGGAAAGCTAGGGAGGGACTTTTTAGAAGGGCACACAGCAATAGGACAAGGGGAAATGCCTTTAAACTGGAAGAGGGTAGATTTATACTAAGTGTTAGGAAGAAGTTTTGTACTTTGAGGGTGGTGAGACACTGGAACGCATTGCCCAGAGAGATTGTGGATGCCCCCTCCCTGGTAGTGTTCAAGGCCAGGCTGGATGAAGCTTTGAGCAACCTGGTCTACTGGGATGTGTCCCTGACTATAGCAGGGGGATTGGAACTAGGTGTTCTTAAAAGTCCCTTCCAATTGAAACTATTTTATGATTCTATTTGGGTCCATGCAGTTGAGAAAAGACAAAAGAATTTGTGCACCCAAACCCCACGATCACTACTAAAAACCCTTCTCCAAAACCAACTAATTCTCACACACTTCCTCTGCCCATCAGAAGCCATCATAACCAGATCTTGAATTATGCGTAGCAATTTTTTTGAGGGAATTTTGATGTCATTACAGGTCTGAGGAATTTTTCTACTGGAGATGTTGTGAAGAAGCTTTGCATTGAACTTTTATAAGCCTATATATAGGGAAAGTTATTTCCTAAGGTTTAAGTACTATTGCTTTGAGATGACACCTTTTGTTTGAATTTGCTTATAAGGAATTCATCAATCTGAAATAGATAAAAATATAGTAGTATAATAGATAAAAATATAGTAGTTTCTGTCAATAGTGTTGATGGAAAATACAAGCAGCAGTGAGAGCATGGGTGTATTGAAATCAGAAAACAGAATGCACAGATATAAGGCAATTTAAAGCAATTAAGAGCCTCTAGTAAAACTGATGAATGACTGATAGGGGAAAGAAAGTGAAAAAAGAATTGAATGTCAACACTAGGAAATGATACAGTATTGTGAAAACGACAGTAATGACATGTTTGGACAAGGGAAGGGAGAAGTATGGAGAAGGCTTATAAAAAAAACCCAGAGAGAGACAAGAGTGGTATAATTCTTGATGAGGATGCTTTCTGGCATCTCAGGGACACCAAATCTCAAAAGTAGCCTGCGTACTGCTGAGTCTGTTTGGAGTACAGAGTATCAGAACAGTCTGTAAAAACTTCATAAATCAGAATTTGAAGGAAAGTCTGAGGTAGCATGGAGTACTTGAGCAAGGATTACAAAGGAACTCAACTGAGAGACTGTTATGGCAGCCAGTGAAACTTAGGAAAGTCTGCAGAATTGCCTTCAGGGATCCCCTTGGGACCACAGGCTGCCTGGTAATGTCCCCAGGGTGTCAAGCCTGCAGGGAGGAGCTTTCTGAGGTGGAAAAAAAGGCAACAATCTCCTGAGGATGTATGTTGTCTTCCTTAGTTGACTGGAGGACTTGAAGCTGTTCTCAGGTGATTGGTTACAGGGCTGAGAACTGTATCTTGGCAAAATATGTCTTATTCTTTATATTGGAGTAATGAAAGGCAAGTTTTAAAAATTCAAGAGCATGGTAAAAGTAGAAGCAGACATCCAAGCTGCTTGGCTTCGTGATCTATTTCAAATATACTTGACAGAGAAGCACAGAATGAATGTTTCAGAGTTTTTCCCCTAATAATTTTTGATGTTGTCACCTTATTCCTATAGCTGATCTTGGCAGCTCATATGTTTCCATTAAAACACTATAGATTTATGAAAGTATCAGAAAAAATGGATATAATTCAGTTTAAAAAGGCAATAAATCAAGAGACTTAAATCTATTGGAAACAGGGCTTCACTAGTTCCAGTGCGCAAGCAACTGTTTGTTCCCTGAAGCAACCTGCTGCCTTTTAAGATACAAAGCATGCTTTATTAAAAATAGTAGGAAAAAAAAAAAAAGAAAAAAAAGGAAGATTAAACTGAACTGCAATTGGTTGACTTCCTGAACATTTCTTGCCTTTTCACCTGCCAAATCCAATACAGGTAGCACAAAAAAGTGCTAAGTGGAGTGGGTTGATGTAACCTCAGTTATCACATGCTGAATTAACAGAGAACAAAATAGTGCCATCGTAATATGACTGTTTGGACCTTCCCAAGTAGTTCAACCATTCATGAACCTGTCAGAAAACTTCTAGGGAGAACCCATTTTTCACACATTCCACACTCCTCTGAGGAGAGACTGAGGATGCTTGGATTGTCTAGTTTGAAGAAAAGGAAACTGATAGTTAACCTCATTACTCTCTGCAACTTCCTGAGGACAGGAAGTGGGGAGAGACATGCCTGTCTTGTCTCCCTTGTAGACAACGATATGAGGCACAGGAATGGTCCAAAGATGCAGTAGAGGAGGTTCAGATTGGATGTTAGAAATAATTTCTTTACCGTGAGGGTTATCATACACTGGAACGGGCTTCCTAGAGGGGTGTTTGATGCCACATGCCTGTCAGTGTTCAAGAGGCATTTGGATAATACCCTTAATAATATGTTTTAATTTTTGGTTAGATCTGAAATTGTCAGGCAGTTGGACTCAATTTTTGTAGGTCATTTTTGATTGAACTATTCTATTCTAAACACAATCTTTAACTTTTAGATGTTAGGTAGAAATTCTATTTAGTAGAAAGGATTTACAGGAGCAGCTTCAGAAGGGCAGAGGAAAATCAATTAAAAGTTATGAAGATGAGCAATGTTGTCTGCTTTTTGTAGTATATTTGTGCAGCACCTAAAAATGAGAGTCTCAGATCTGACTAGTCTCAGACATAATCATTTGAATTTACCTTTGTGCGATGCTTAGCTAATGATGATGGATTCTATTAGATATACAATCTGAAAAGAATTAAAGATATGTTTGGAGAAAGTGGTCTTGCATTCCATGTTAAGTGGATTGTCTGCAGCCAGAGCTTCACTCCAGTTGTGACAAAATTTACTTGCTTTGACTATTTAAGGGTGTTAAAAACAGTCAACGAAGGGAGAAATTGGAAGCACAGGATGTTTGAATGTAAGTAAAGGTTGAAAACCTAGTTATTAAGTTTTTAAGTTGCTGAGAAGTACAATAAACACGAGTAAGTGGATAATATACTTTTAGTATTAGGATTTTCTGCCTTTAGGGTAACTGAATTTAAGTAGCAAATGAGGAGAAAGTAAAACACATGCATGCATGAGTTTTGTTGCACTTGCCACCTTGTGCACTGCCAAGCTTTTTCTGCACAGACTATAATTCTTTTTAAGTTTTGAAGATGTAAATGCCCCAGGATATGTATTTAGTCAAATCTAAAAACCTGTTTTAAAGAACAACAACAGAAGTCTTCTTGATCCTATTTCTGCCGATATCAAGTTTCCACATACCTGTAACTCTGAAGCTGAGAAAGCTGTCAATTAATCTACAGCATGGTTGTTTTTGTTCAAAAAAAGCCCAAAACTTTAAGTCAGACTTCAAAAGGAAATTCTAATTTTGGAATAGTTAATCTTTCAAGGAGCTTCACTTGCAAGAGCTTTTTAACAGCCTGCTCTGTATTGAAAGAACCATTCTCAATGACGTGCTTGCATGGTATGGATGTTTGCATTTGTCTACTCTGTGGAGCCAGCTGATATGCATCATTTATCTCTCAGTTTCTGAAGGCTTCTTTTGTATCTAATGGTGTAAGTTTTTGACATCCCTAGCCTGTTGGTGAGTAACTCCATTTATTTAAGGGTAACCTTCAAGAGGTGTCTGAAATGTGATGACTTGCTACTCCTTGCAATTGCTGGGCCCTAAAAGCCAGTACAATTTGCAGTAATATAGCCCACACTGCAAAAACTGTTCTTGCCAGAAAACATTCTTTACAGTGCATGATAAGAATATAATCTTATTAGTACAAACTGAGCCAATCTTACTCATTTGAAAATCCAAATAAATCTTTTATATGTAGTTCAGGTAGCTAAATCGCTGTTGAAATAGAGAACACTGAGCAGTGTTATTTATAGAACATAGCGTAAATACCAAAAATACAGTCCTCACCTCTTCATTCCTAAATTTTCTGAAGCACTTCAGGATTCATCACGTGGAGCTGAAAATATTCATTCTCCTATGGGTTTTCCTGCAGCAAGACTAGCTTTTCTCATGTCTTCTCAAAATCTTCAAGCACTTTCAAAATTGCCTAGAGCATTACTTGCCATGTGTAGTTAAACGTGTACCTTTTCATTTGCTGCCTGTTGTCGCTTCAGAAAATAGGTTAGGAGAGTAGTATATTAAATTAATGTATGCATGCATTAGCAGATTAGCCAGGTCTGCCTCATATCCTTAAATAGACAGTACTGTGAGTCTGTAATAACTTCAGAGACATTCAAATCAAGTAGTTTTCTCAATTGCCTTAAAGTATTTTGACTTACCTTGAAATGAGCAGGTTAAGAAAGAAATGGCTCTTTTTTTATTATTAAATTCAACTGTCTCCAGGAAAAATTAAAAACAAAACAAAAAAAACCAACCCCAAACTTGCTAAATGTAAAGTGCCATAAATTAGTTTCTCATTAAATCAGCAGCAAGGTGATCATCGCTACTTTGATCTGATCTGATATATCACATCAAAAAGGGCATGTGTCTAATTAGAAAACTATCAGGGTTTTTAACTCTTCCAAAGAGAAGATAAGCAGCATGAGAATGAGTCATATGCATCATAGCTTACTTCTGCTTTTTGGTAGTTTACAACTCAAGGAAAAGTAATATACTAATAAATAAAAGTGACTGGGGAGGAAAAAAAGCAGTGCTCTTTTGAAGTCAATAATTCCTCCTTCCAGAGATGTCATAATCAAAGCATTACACAATACAGCATTCATGCTCTGCTGTTTAGCCTTTTGGATTTGCTTTTACCTTCCTCATTTATTATTATTATTTTATTTTTCATCTGAGGTCATGTTGTTGCTTCTTTGTCTTAGTGTGAAAGGAGTGAATTGTAGCCAGAGGTCTGTTTTGCATATCTGGAGCATTTAACTGCAAAAACAAGTCCTTGAGCCTTTAAAGCTTGCCCATACTTTTCATGTGCCATAATTTCTGACACATTATAAAGTGTTAGATATAAGCCAGTGGGGAGGGGAAATTTGGCCACCAAAATAAGATAAAGGTATATATCATGATGTTGCACAATTTGAGCACTTGTATTGCTCAGAGTGCAAATACGTGCATCAATGCTTGTAATTCTAACCAAATGGTAGAAATTTTATTCTCAGGAAACTTATGATTGAACTGAATACAACATCTTTGCATAGACTGAAGCTGAAATTTGTTTGTGGCACAGTAGCTTGGCAATGCAGTTATAAGTGTACCAGAAAGAAGAGTAAGACATTTGCTTCAATGAAAGTATGGTACAATGCTTAATGCTTATATCCAGATGGTGTTTTGTGCTGGAAAATGCGTTTATAAGCACACGAGTGTTATTTCTCTGGCAAGTTAATATTCATAAGTGGTCAAAGGAATAAAATGTTGGTGTCACAGCAGATATTCTTGCATAATTTTCTCAGAAGTTACAATTGCTTTTTCCCTTTGCAAGTGGTTTTCATTGTCTGAACATTTTGTTTACCTATAAGCCAGTTTGTAAGATAATATTCAAATCAACTTGGAGAGATAACAGGTAAGTCTAGTACTTGAATTACTATATTTCTTGACTAAACTGTACATTTTCTGTGACAAAACAAATGGCAGAAATGTCATTGCTTCTGAAAACATTTTTTAAAAATGGGCTTACTGAAAATAGTCATGTGATTTTTTTTTTTTATTCATCTGTTCCCTTAAACATAGGTATTTGTTCTTGAACTTTTAGGATTATTTGGCTTATGAATTAGATTTGTAAGAAGCAAGAAAAAAGGAATCTTTTTCTCCCAATAGAATTTTTTGTGACCTCATTTCTGTAGTGATGTTTTGTTGTAGACAGAGTATTCTACTTTTCCAAGTAGTGAAAAAGTTTCAGTAATGATGATCTGGAATAACTCAGTTTGTTCATGTTGCCACACATGCAAAAATATATTCCCTTATTCCCCAGGGCCAGGAAATTGCATGTAAATGTGACTTTTGAGGAGAGAATTGAACTTTATACAGTTCCCAAAGTGTCTTCTAGTCTGGCTTAGAAAATGAGCTCTGAGCTTGTAATTGCTAGTTTATGCTGATCTATGTGAAAAAGTACAGAAGTAGTAATGTGGTACTCATGAGAGCATGCAGACAAAATAAATGCCTAACCTATTAAGAGAACTGAAGAGTTGGTAGAAGGTTTAGCTATCTGATTCTTGAGGCTTATCTTTTCAGAAGATTGTTGTTGAAAAGCTGTGGGACCGCATGAAAGCTGGAATACTATGGCTTTTATGGGAACAACCTCATGCTAATACTTTTTCACATGAATCTTCACGGAACTATTCCTATATATTCTTCTGTTTATGAATTATGTATAGGAAATTATTTTTTATCATAGTGGATACGTTTGATTCCTCCTCAGACATCCATTTTCACAGCTTTGGATACCAGCATAGGAAATACATTTGATCTAGGCCTAAAACCTCCTATCAGGTTATGGTTTTGCTTTCTTTGATTGCTTCCAAGATGGTTGATGCTGCAGAGCAGTTAACTTTACCTTAGTATAATACACTAGAATATATTACAGGAATGTATATATGTTCATGCATGTATGAATTTGTATTAAAGTGCATATATCTTGGTCTATATTAATGTAGTTTTAGTTGCCCAACAGTTCTGGGATGAAACTATTCTTATCAGTAGAGTGCCCCCAAAACATTTGAAGTTGAGACAGTGAAAGCAGCAGGACTTTGATGCCTATTTAATCAAAAGAACAGTGGCTAAATGAGGTTCAAAAGGCATTTCTGATGGTTCTTATTCTTTGCCTTTGTCACAGCCCATGATACTATGACTTTCATATTACCATGCTGCTTACTAGTTTCTCCTTTGATGTGTTAGTTGCTTTATACCACACATTAACAGAGTATTAACAGCAACTGTTTTATAATAAATAATTTTACTTGGAAAAGGTAGCAGATTGTTTGCTTGAGGCTGCTAGGCTACAAAACAGGAGATCATCTCTTGTGGAAGGAGGGTTTGAAAAATATTTCTTACTAGTTTTATACCTTGCAAACTTTCAGATATGTGAATTATGGCTTAAAAAAAATTCAGATGTACCTTCATATCTTATCTTTATTCATAATACAGTAAAGTTCTGTTTCTTAGGAGTTTCCAGACAGCCATAGTTTTATATACATTTTTAATGACTTTCCTTAGATGAGAAGAACTTGATTGGGGTGACTGGTCTGTTCTTTTTTTCTCAAAGCTGGATCGAATCTATTCTGAACTGTTCTCCTGTGTGCTTTTTACTAGTGTCTCTCTGATAGTATGTAACATAGAAACATTTCTTCATAAATTTTGTTTTCAAGTCTGATATTTCTCTGTTCAGCTATTTCTGATTTGCCTCACTTTAATATGCTGCTTTAGTGGCAGCTTGTTACTTAAATTGGTGCTTAATTCAGTGGAATCAAGAGGAGAGAAAATGTATGAGGGTTGTGTTATCCACCGACTGAGCATGGATGTAGTCCCAGTGTTAACCTTAAACAATTTTTTTTGGAGATTTGCTACTTCCTATTAAGATGATAGCTAACAGCAAAAGCCAACCCAGGTTCAGTCTTATCTGAAGTAAATTTTCTGACAGCGTGTCTAGTTGAATTTTGCCTGAAAATCTATTCAGACAGGTTGAAATGGCAATTTGGTATCAAGTCCCTTATGAGTGAGGGTAATCTTTCAGCAGCATGTTAATGTTCAGTCTCAGCCCCTTGTAGTACTTGCAGCTATCTAGTAAAGCAGAAGATGGTGATTTTGGACAAGATTTACTTCATATTAGCACAACAGGATTAATACCTTTATAATTCCTCATTTAGTTGAACCAATTTGTCCATCTTAGTTTCTCCACTGACTGTTTGGTTTCAGCAGATAGAACAGGACTTGCATATAAACTACACCCTAATAGAAAAACCTATTTATGTTTTGGTCTGTTATGCTAGGGAAAACATGATTGCTAATAGAATAAAATGTGGAATTGAAGTACTGTTCATGATACAGCTCGTAGTTGTGTAACGTAGAAGGAGTATGTGACAGGAGAGAGGCTGCAGTATTTATGATTGTGGGGAAAAAACTGCTTTTACATTGTTTTGATTTTTCTTTTTAGCTTAATATTTTTTATGGTTTGTTTATTTTATGGAAAAAATTGAATCCCCTCCACTACTCCATTTAATACACTTCCTTCCATGTACAGTGTCTTTAATTCTAGGCACTGTCATGTGTGGATGAGGTTAATTTCTTTCACTTCTTATATAAAGGAGAATATGATGATCTCTAGTGGTCCCTTTTTCTTTTTAAATGTAAATACAGATTCTTATGCTTGGTTTCCAGTGGTTCATGCATTCACTTTTCCTCTATAAGGTTCAAAAGATTTTACTAGCTTGTCATATGCATCAGGTAACGGATGGCATTGTTGATGTGTTCTCCCAAATGTGTGCAGTGTGGATATGGCTAGAATGTGATATTGCTGTGCTCTAGTTGCTCTGCTCTTACAGAAATAGCCAGGTACACTAAGCCAAGGCACATTCAAACAAATTTTCTTCAGTAGTGGACTGACAAGAATAACATATTAGCATTTCAACATAGCAATTGGTGATTCTTTTTCCTGGAGTTTAATATATTATCTTGTTATTTTTCACTAAAATTGTGAAGATACTTGAGTTCATATTTTAGCCTTTCTGATGTGCTTATACATTTCAGTTATGAACTTGTAGTTTTCTTTTATCCACTTGATACAACAAGTGGTATGTTAGCCCAGTTGTGCTTTATAGCTGCTGATTTTTTTTAATGCTTAATGTGTCTGAAAAAATTATTCTGAATTTTATGGCAAAGTCATTCTACAACACACAATCCAAATTCTAAAATGACTCTATTCCGCATTCCGCAAAAAGAGCCACCGTATCTGGGTATTGCTTGGAAGGAGGAGTTTAAAGGATTTAGAAGGACATAAGACAAGTATTACACAGAAAGAAAAGAAGTTCTGACACACCCTCTAGGCCTTCTTGAGATCCCAACTGCAACCATATGTTTCAAAACTTTCAATGTTTAAACTAGAGCTAATGCAGTTCCAGTTCATAAATAGCAAGGTAATATACAGCTGGTACCTGTTTATTCCAAAGGAAGTATTTTGCTTCTGTAATATGTGAATTCAGCAACAATTGTGCTTATTTACCCCCTTTCCCAATCCCCTTGCTTTACTTTTTATTTCTTTCCAGTTTTTTTTTTTTTTTCCCTAAGTCCTTCCTGTTTGAGTAGATTATGCCAATTAACTTTATGAGCATTCTTAGGAAATTTTGGCTTTGTGGTTTCTATTCTTCAATTAACTTCATAGACAGTGCTGTGAGCCAGTGTTCAAAGCTACCGAACAGGGAGTTGTAGAACAGAGAGCCAACCAGGGAGTTCAGCACCCTTTGATGAAAAGGCTGTATGTTTATCTCCTCTATTTGATCAACAAGCTTCTTATGTTAGGATTATACAGATATCAGCTGGTAACATTAGCTTGGCTCTCTACAGAGCATAACTCAATGTGGCTAATTTTACTTCTCTGGCCTAGCCTGCCTCCTTTCTACTCTGTGCTCTGTGGGTCAAATTCTTCTCTTGGAGTGAGAGCTAAACAGCTGAGCTAGCTGAATCTCCACTGTAGTTTCATTCAGGGTTTCATTATGATTCACAGGACTTGGCAAAAATAAAAACAAACAAGTAAATGAACTTTTCCAGAAATGCTGTTCCCCAGAGTGATTTGTTTCACCTCTCACAAAGAAGTGCAGAGATAAAGGAGAAGTTAGACTAGAAATTAAAAATCTGAAGTGCATATATGGGAAAAAAAAAACCACCTTATTTTTTTGTTCTGCTAACCCTTTTCCTCCCAAGATATAACTGACTCTCTTGAAGAGGAGGATATCCTCACTTATACAGCAAACAGATCCATAGTAACAAAATCATTTAATGCTACATCACAGGAGGTTTCTCTTTTTTATTTTGTTTAGCTCTGCATGGGCATATCCTGATTGCTCTGTAGTTGTTCTTAGGCGTTCTTATTGAGAGATGCATGCAACACATTTATGTGTATTTAACTTTAAAATGGCCAAATTGAGGAATGGTCTATTGCAGGAATTGGCAGACGTGCAGGAGCTAAGGTGCCAGGAAAACAGAGTAGCCTGGTGCTGAGTATCTCCCAACTCTCTTGTGTAGGCAGAGCCCTCTCTGGCTTGGGAAAGGGAGGTGGGCTACTCCTGGCTGCTGTCAGACATCATAGGCCCAAGTGCATGCTGTTCTCATCCCTTGCCACTCCTCCCACAGCTAACATTCTCTTATCACTGTGTCCTCTTTTTTCCTTTGAATGTGCTTCTTCTCAGTGTGCTGAGTGTGTTCTTCTGGGAACAGGAGCATATCCATGGAGCAGTTGCAAAATAAAGAGGAGCATTAGGGCTTCTGGTCCCTTCTGTGAAAGCCAGAACAGATCTGGACCTCATGAGGATTCGCACTGTTTTATGTGAAATTACTTATCAGCAGTGTGTCAGAAATATATAAATAAATATGGAAGCTTTCCTCCCTTTTTCCCCCAACCACTGTCCCTTCTCCCCAGATCTAAGAGATGATGAATCAGCAAAATGAACAGTTGCCTTAGGCAATGTGCTGAAAAGATGAGACTGTAAAGGAAGAAAAGAGGATGCCGGAAACTTTCAGGAGTCAGCCTTAGGCACTAAATACAAACCTAGCAGGCCCAGAAAGACTTCAGTGACTGTGTTCTTCCATGAAACTCTCTTGTAATGTCTGCTGCAAATTACGTTCTGATAGTTAAATAAGCATATGGAGTAACTGAATGTGCTTTATGATGTCTCTTGTGTATATGTATTGCTTGCATTTTTCCACGGATCGCTTGTCTGTAGTGTATTACGGCAATGGACAGGTTCAGCAGATCTATTAAGCAGTGGCCATGTGGGAGTTAATATATTAGATACGTTTTTCTCGTTAAGAGACTTGATATGCAGGCAAGCCTCAGGGTGAGCTATGAAAGAATTGGAAGTTGAAAGAATTTGGAAGACTAAAGAAAGAAGTATTTCAAACTAATGTTGTTGTAATAAAATAATTATGTCTGGTATTGGATGGCTTAGACTGCTGACTAAAACTGTGCTGCTTCAAAATGCTGTGACACCATTATACCAAATAGTACTGCCTTTGAAGTAAGCACACTTTGAAGCTTCTGGGCTTTATTCACTGATATATTACTTCCATTTAAACTGGTATGAAATAATTAGAGTATGATGTGCAAAAAGTTAATTTCAATATGGTAGAAGAAGAAGAAGGCTGAATTTAGGGTTTTTCTTAAAGAAGTCAAATGTTGGCTTAATGTGCAGTATGTATCAGTAAGGACGTAAGTGTAGCCCAGTTCTTCCCTGATGGAGATGATCAGAAAGAAAAATGCACTGAAAATCTCTGAAAGTGTTCTTTCAGGTTTGAATATACAAAAAAGATTGAATTATAGTATTTATTTAGATAGTAGCTATATAAATAAGTAAATGATGGATAAAATATACTAATATTGTCTGTTGAACAGGACAGCGATAGTTCTTTCATTTGCGCTAATTTTATACTGCATCTATTACTCTGATTTTTGGTTTGTCCAGACTTGAATCATTCTCTTGACAAAGAAATGAATTTCTCTGAGTTGAGAGCAACTTGTAAGGAGTGGGCAACAAAATGTTTTCTCTCATTCCTAGTGAGTTATTTAAATTTAATGTAGGAATATTTCAGTTAATTCTGTAAATGTTTCTCTATTTTGAATTAAACTGAATTATTTCCTAATATAAAATAGTGTATAGGGTATATTTTATGTAGATGTTAACTCTCTGAAGATGTTAGCAAGAATACCATATTTTAATGTGTCTAATAGCTAGTTTCTGTACTTTAGATAATCTGAATTTGAAAAATGCTACTGTATGATGTACTCATCTGAAATATCTTAAAATGTCATAGAAGCTTGAAATATTACAGAGCAAAGAGTGATACTGAAATCTTCGCTTCCTTCTATTCCTATTTGTCCATATGTAGCTCCATTGATTTCCAAGGACTACTATGGGAATGCAAGGATCACGATAGATAGGTCTGCAACCTGGTGAAAGTACAGCAGCCTGAGTTCCTCTCCGTGTTGTGTATCATATCTGCAAGATCTAGGAAAGCAGCAAAGTGGCTAAAAACACTGCTGATTCATCTTTTGCTTCTCACTTCGCCCAGGTGGGAAAGTTGAAACAGGGTAGAATAACAGTGGAAGATTTCTTAAAGAATAAATGTTGACTTTCTTTGGATGCAGCAGATATTTAGGTGTTGAAACTTCATACCAAACACTCTTCTGCTTCTGATTTCCTTCCTTCTCCTTTGCGGCCATATTCCACAGCACGAGTCTTGTACTTTGGAATAAAGCAGAGAGTCATTTCAAAGTAGGGTGGTGTTTTAAATGTATGTGTATAATCAAATTCAAACCAAGACTTATATGTGGAAAATCCCTTTTTCATGCTCTTGAGTGGTACGAGGCTGAAGGATAAAAAGAATATTGTCTTCATAAAAACCTGCAATAAAACTGCATGTGTTTCACTGAGGCTGGGGTTTCATCGTATAAATCTGCAGAAAAGTGCAGATTCTTGTGTTCTGGGTTGCTATATTTTCACTTTATCTTTCGTATATCCAAGCTGAGTGGTGTTTACCACGTGGTTTCATCTGTTGAAGTGAACTCAAGTTACAGATATGCTGTGGATTCTTGATACTTCCATATTTTCCAGAATGACTACTAAACTCTTAGTTTAAATGTATTTTTCTGTCTCTATCTGCTTGCTGCTTTGATTTTGTTAAAGTGAATATTTTTGGGGTGTAAGGAATCCATTTCTCTGTAGAGCATTTCATCAAATAGCTAAGAAATGAAGATCCCGTGATCATACTGTTCATTTTAGGTTCAGAGAAATAATCACCTTAAGCTGCTACAGAAAGAACTAGTAAGGGAGGTAACATAAGGAGTGGAAAAATAAACTTCTGTTAAAGATGGATGAGAGCAGAAGATGTTAACATGAGAGTAGAAAAGAGAAAAAGGAAAAAATTGATTAGAGAGAAGAAAACTAATGTGCTACACGTACATATACATCCACAGATGTTGGAATGATTGGCGTGGCATACAAGGAGCAAAACCAATCTAATGATTAAGCAAGCCAAAAGTCATATTTTAACCAGAGTCTGGTCTGTATATATCTTATATCCTCCTCCAGCCCTCTCAGACATAGATTAGATTGCATACTTTTTAGCAGTGGAGAAAAGGGCATGGTCAAGTTGGTATTAGTTTAAACAACAAAGCATTTATTCATTTGGCATTTGTCTGTCTGAGCTCCGGTAATTATTTAATGTTGCTGTGAATGTACTAACCAATCAAATGGGCTACTCCATTTTATAACATTTAAATATGCCCTTTAAAATCCTTTTACCATGTTTTGTAAATGGGACAGAAAAAGTATATTTTAAATATTGAAAAATGTGAAATGAACTGTGTGTGCTTTCATTTATGTAAACAGACAATTTCAATGCAAGTTATTGCCAAATAACAAATATTTCATGTTTACTAAACCAAGTTCTCTAAGAATATAATTTTCTGCTTATTATTCTAGTAAAGGCAATGCTAGTGCACTTTGCTATTACTGTAGATATCATAAATAACATGCTCACATGTTCTGAATTACTCAAGTCTAGTTCTCTGTTTCTGGAGACAAATACTTTCTGACTTAAAAAATAAATGTAATTGTATGTAATAGAATTTGGCTGGCAAAGTAGTACCTTGGTACAAAAGGTTTTGAATATACA
Organism: Pavo muticus; assembly: GCA_016647715.1. NCBI lineage: Eukaryota > Metazoa > Chordata > Aves > Galliformes > Phasianidae > Pavo > Pavo muticus. The sequence continues at coordinate 2,384,226 of JACDJE010000090.1, read as the reverse complement.
GTTTCCTTTTGAAAATGTTATCTTATTCTGAGATTGAGTTGAATAAGTTTTACTTTCCATTAGGGTCAGCTGAACTTGGAGTTTGGTATTTACTTTTGTTCCTTGGCAGGGATGCAGATTTTCATGATGACTAGTAGCAATTATGTAATTTTGAGATCTATCTTTGAAGTAAAGGGCATTAAACACATCACATAGTCCATGATGTGCTTAGTTCAGTACAGCCTGGCTTCTCAAACAATGTCACCTTGGTTACAAGAAATAGTTTGAAAATATGAATTCTAAATGTTCAAAAGTCAGGAAGTCAATAAATAAGGCTTAAGAAAGCCTTGTGAATCTGAGCCAAAATGTATATTTTAAAGTGGTTGCAAGTACAAATGAAGATAATGATTATCATGGCACATTTCATTTTTTCTCAAAATGGGTTTGGATGATTTACATTATGAAAGACAACACTAAAGTGAAGGACAAATATGGAATCCTAATGAGGGGAAGTAAAGAACGGTGCTGAAAGCTGTTTCATCTTGAATCTCCTCCCACCCATTACCCTGTCTAACAGCAGACAAGTTAGAAAGCTCTACTCTTGTGAGTGCACACACTGTGAATTCCTTATGGCAGCAATCCTGTTTTCTGCAAGATATTCTGAGTAGCCATGAGTCTGTGCTACTTAAATAGCAACAGAGCCAGCAGAAGCAACTAGAAAACTCACTTGTCTTGAGTAAGAATCCATCAAGGGAATCTAATGAAAATGAGAAGAAAGTGACATGCCAACTGAGATGAGAAATGCTCTTTAATGCATCTCTGTTATGTAGGGGACCTGCCAAGGCATTTCAAACAGTGGAAGAGAAAGGATAAAAAACACTTAGAGAGATGCAGTGTTGCTTTTAAATGGATAGGAGCAGTGACAAAACAGTCTGGTTGTCCAAATTGCAGAGACACTACACAGCTGCAAAGTATTTAACATCTGCTTTTTGCATGTCAGATGGTGAAGAGGCTCATATGCCAAAGAGCTGTTGAACCTTTATGTGGGAGAGGTATTAATTTCAGCAGGAAAAGGATATCAAAAACACCCATCCATACCCTCTCAATTTGGAGAGGTACGTAGATTAAATCAGCAATCCATCTGGGGCTTGCAGCATCCAACAGGGAATCATAAAACGTTCCTCTTACTCATGTTGGACAGCACTGCACTTTCATAAAGAATTTCTGCTGTGAACATGAGGAAGTGCAAGGAGCTAAAATCTTTAGGCCTCTGAAAGTACCCTGGCTGTCAGTTTTCATGGAGTTTCTCTGATTTAGAAAAATAAATAAATCTGAATAGCCAAGGAGAAGATAGGTGAAAGTCTGGTGTTCCTCTTGTTGCAGGCTGGGGGCTGCTGCCTGTAAGACCCCTAGCAACTCCAAAAACATTCCTGAGTCCTCCAGTGAGAGGACAATCTTCCAATATCCAGAAAGAGTGTGTTTGTGCTATCAGAGTGCCACAGGATAGAAGATTCCAAATGATATTTTGCCTATAGAAAAAAATAAAAAAATAAAAAAATTGAAGTACACCAGATCTTGTAAGGATCTCTATTGACCTTGCTGAAGTTCTACCTGGAAACAGCATCTAATTGCAAGACTGAGTACTAACATCTCATAAACTGATTTAGCATATCATAAAACAATTACAATTTCATGTTTGAGCTTTTCTAAAAGAGCCAGTTTCAAGTTTGGAAAGGCTTGCTGTACTAATTATTTTCCTTTGCCTTGGATTAACATTTAAAAGAAATCAGACTTAAAGCATACCTCAGTTCTTTAAGATATAACCCCAATGATTTTAAATATACAGCCTACACTAAAGGAAATAAATGTCATTTAAGAGCATTGTCTGTATTTCTTCTTCTGACATGCATACATTCTCATTACAAATACATACTATTTATACTGTTGAAGAAGGAACCAGTAATGTATGTGTAAAGTTCTGTACAGAATTTTGTTTGAAATTGTAGTGTGGGAATGTTGATGCATAGTAAAGAGTTCTGCAGTTTTAAGTAGGAGGATGAACTAAGGGTTGNTTCTCCCCTTCCCCCTTTTTTCCTTTTCCTTTTCCTTTTCCTTTTCCTTTTCCTTTTCCTTTTCCCTCTTCTCTTTCCTTTCCTTTTTCGTGGAACATGTGTAGAGAAAGACCTTGATGTTATGTATATGCATGTCTGTTGGGGATAACAATAAATTTCATTAGATTAGTTCTCCGTACTCTTGTAATACTACTTCCCCTAAAAACACTGTGCTAAATGAGAAGAAAGATAATAGGGCTATGTCAGATGGCAGAATTGGTGATTTTGATTCTCTGTAAACTCAAATGCTTCATGAGAGGTGGATATGAGGTGGTGCCATTTAGACCTCTCTATGAGCTTTAAAAATACTAGGAAATTTCCTATGCTTCTGAAACTGTTGTTTTGGGTTATTTTTAAAAAAACATTTCAAATGCTAATAATAAAAATCTGTTTTCTGAAGCTTAATGCAATATTTGTGTATAGAGTTGAAAAAGAGGATACAATTAGAATGCTGGCTTTGACAGATGAAACACGTTTGTTAAGTATTACTCATTAAAATTCATTTGAGAGATCCAGGAGCAGCAACTGGAAAATCAAGTAAACAGACTATTGAATTGTAACAAAGCAAAATTTGAAAGAAATGTATTTGTATGTTGGGAGTTGGACCTTTTGGAAGCAGGTGCATTCTGAATAACTAATTGACAGAAGGTTTTGTTGTCAAGGGCTGTTTGCCATTAGAGTTTTTCCTGGGTAAGCACTTACTGTTTGACCTCAAATAAATCAGTGCATCCTTTTGAAATGATGACATACTTTCAGGGTGTTTTATCCCCAGATGACTGGTGTCATCACAAGTTAATAATGTATATTGTGCCACAGTATAAAGTGATGCTTTTCTTTAAAAAGATGAGAATGCTCCTAATAATGTGCGAGAAGGGCTGTGTAGGAAAGGAGCTGAGATGGTAAAAAAAAATATGGATGAGAAAGGAGAGAATAATGTGGCTACTAAAAATGTCAGTAGAAAAATGATCATGCTCATAACATTGTCATCTGTTCTTTTCTGCAGCAGTGTGAAAATTATTTGCGCTTATGAAATTCAGGATTATGAATAATTGAAAGATTAAAAAAAATAAATAGAAGTTTGGACATGATGTCACCTGGTAGCCTTTTTTTTTAAAGCCTGCTATGTGAAACCAGCTGGAATACATTTGTTTCAACATTGGTGTCAGTAAGAACTGATTCTCAGTCACAGAATCTGAGTACCTGCTCACAGCAACATGTAATGCTGTGTCAAGTTGTGCTGCTTCATCTTTGCTTTGAGCTGACCATAACAGCACAGGTGGAAAAGGAGAGATGAAATGAAGGGAAGAAAGCTCTAGAATTGCCAAAAAAGACAGCAGTACTTAGCACTGCAGTACAGTAAAAGTTAAAAACGCATCAAGGTGGGTTCTCTGGAAGTGAACACACTGGCTGTCTTGGGACCTTGCACAACGGTGAGCAGGAAGAAAAGAGAACCAGCGCATTTATGAGTAAAAAGAAATGTGGATTCTAAAAAGTCCACAGATGTGGAAAATTTTGAGTAAAGCCCACATTTGGTATTGAAATTCACGTTTTGCAGATACATTAGGCAAGTAAATAATTCTAAAGCACTACAGGTGTTCTGTGGAAACTCGGATTGTTTGAATTACACTTATAGTGGAGGGTAATAACAGAGTGAAATTCTAGTGTAAGGTATTTTTCACAATCTTAGCCAGAATCCTTGCATAACAGGTAGGGTTTACATTTTTCAAGGCAGTTTGATTTCCTCACCTCTCCTAATGTAACCTTTTATATTTCATGGGAGGGAGTGACTGTATCACCGCAGCACCCCCAAGCATGGTTCTTAATGCACAGCTGAATCCCTATAACTACTTCAGAAGAGAAGCTTATTAATTATAATTTTCTATCTGAAGTTTTTCTACCTGTAATCCTTTTACCTCACTGAGAGGGATGTAATTAAGTTGGTAAAAATAGCAGCACTCTAAATCTTTCTCTTTAAAACAATTTATTTCAAACAGATATTTTAATTAGTGTTTTAACAAAGATTCAAGAAAGCCAAGTTTTTTTGCAGCTTTGCTAAACAGAGCCAGCCCATTGTTTTACATAATGTTATGTAACATTAACAACGTAGAACTGGTGCCTACACATCGTATGCTAACTAATGCACTTTACAAAAATATAAATATCAATTTACCAGAGCAAATAAGTGTAGAACAAACAGTGAAACATGAATTCCTACCCTGCCATGCTAATGCATTGAGCAGCACAGGTATCTATGAACATGCAGAGCCTGTTATCATAGTTATATGACATAAACACTGGTGCAGTCCAGACTGCACACTGCGGTGTAGATGTGGAACACAGGTGCTCCTCCATGATTTCGTGTTGGAATATGATTCCTGTAGTGCAATGTATTCCATTATATAAACAAAAACTGATATATATTGGGCATTACTGTTCTGCCTGTGTTTTAGAAAATGGCTTCAGCCTTTGTTTCAGGTTTAGAAACCTACATATTTTGTTTCATGCACTCTTATGTTGGTTGGGTAGTGTCAGGAATAAAGCAAAAAAAAAAAAAAAAAAGAAAATTGAACATGATCATACCTGCATAAAATCATACTCAGCCTACTACTGGACAGTTAGTTTTTTTCTTTTTCTGAGGTACGTTGCCTTCACTTTTTTCTCATGACTCTTTTTGGTATACTCTTACTTCTTGAAAACTTTTGTAAATCTGACTTCATATCTTTGAAATGGTGATTGTTTTAATGTAGTACGTAGAAAATGTAAAACTTCAGGAAAAAAAAGGAAGGACTTTGAAGTTTCTCTTACCTTTTTAAGTGTTCCCAATGCAGATAAGATAAAAGCAGCCAAAAATATTTCTGCACCCAGTTGCTTTGTAGTGTTCGCTTGATTCTCAAGAGGGAAAAAAAAAAAAAAAAAAGGAATTGAACTTTTTGTGCTAGATTTCCTTTTTAGGGAATGTAAGTGGACTTTTCCAGGAAAATCAGAAAATGGTCAATCCCTATAAGACTGAACATGGCGATATGTGTCAGCATGTTTTAACAATATAGACCTAAAACCAAAGTACAGAAGCGGGCACCCCTGAACTTTGATTTTAGAGGCCCTTTCTAGTCTTTCTTCCTTTGCACACGATAGACTTGTCCTGAAATGGTCACTCAAGGCAGTGTATAGAATTCTGGTGAAATAACACTTGGACTGGAACCTTCTTTTTTTTTTTTTTCTGCATTATTTTTGGCATATGTACTTTTAGAAGAGAGATTGAAGGTGTTGTTCTCATATTTTGTGGTGCAGTGGGGAGCAAAAATAAGGGTATTTCTGCTACTTTCTTCCATTCCTAGGACTTGCTGTTATGGCTGCTAGTTAGGCTCATTTTTATGAAGTGAGTAGTTTATCAGATATTCCAATCCAACTTTACTGGCATCTTTGGCACCCTAATTTTTAATTACCACATCATGGAAAAAAATTATAGAAAAGGAAGTTGCCAGAAGATTTCCAAAGATGCTAAATTCCCATTAAGAAAATACTGTTAAAAACAAGTTAGAATTATCAGTAGTGTCTGAGTTTAATAAGCCAACAAATGTGAATGATCATAGCGTGACAATTAATGAGGACTTCCCTTAGGAGACTTGGGATTTAGATAACAAATTTTTAATTATTTCATAGTTCATATATGCAAACGCTTGGTGTGAGTCCTGAGATTTCATTAAAGATGATGGATATTTTCTGGAGTTGGTAATCACCCCATCTATATGAAGTCGTTGCATGTTTGAACTGGAGACACGGATGCAGATGTTTCGTGCAAACTTGCAAGCAATTTAGTCACTGTCATCACCATTTAATAGACACAAGTTCAATTTCAATTTAATTAATAAGCTATGATACTTTGAGTCTTTTCTCACATAAACATGTAATAGAATAATTCCGGGCTGTATTTGTCTAAATTCTGTTATTAATGTTATAAAAATGGCTAAGTCTTTGGGAAACTAACTTTGATGTAACGCTTAATTGTTTACTCCTTTTTAACTGATTTTATATTTATATATACTTTCAGCCACTATTTTATTATACATAAAAATAAAAATTTTTATGCTGAAAAATTGTAATATTCTACTTGACATAAGATTGAATTATGAATATATAAGAAGGACCTAATGACACTATTCAAGAGTAGAATGGTGTATATCCTTCACTTTTAAATAACGTCATTTGGAATTGAAATTTAATCAAATTGCACTTTAAGAGCTTGAGTCCAAACAGCAGAGAGGAGAGCTCAGAGCATTAGCTCTGATCTTATAAACCCTTTTTCCTCTGACATGTGCTTCTTCACCTGAACAGTCTGACAGATGTCACTGGCATGCATCCTCATCTGCTTCAAATTATATAGCACAATTCACAAGGAAATTAGCCTCTGGCATTCTGACAGGCTGTGTTATGGCCACACTGTGTACCTACATTAGTCTTTTCTATCTACAAGACATAGAGAAACGTTTCTATACTGATGCAATGACAGGCTGTGAATACCTGGAAGGACTGAGGACAGTGATTCTCTTGTATGTGAAGGGTTACTACATGCTGTATACTGTATCAACATGTATTTGCCACTACACATGAATTTGTGCTGGTTTGGAGAATATCCATTTGTGGGGCCAAGAAAAGCCTACAAAACCAAACCTAACAGAATAATAACTCAAAAATATAGCAATTTCAAGTCTTCTATATAAGATTCTCAGGCAGAAAAAGAGGACATAACTGGGAAAAAAGTGGTAGCAACAGAACTAGTCGCAAATGCCAAGCATAAATACAGAGAGATTTGCTAAGAAGCAGTCATTAATTCTTGTACCTTTCCTTTATTCTTTGATTGATGCCTTCTGTTCCCTCTTCCCACACACAATTATTCTTTCCTTATTTTTCTTCTTATAGCAATATTCCCATTTTCTTCAGTCTCCTCAGATTTCAGTAAGGCTTCCAATTCTTATTTTTCAGAACTGGTTTCTCCTGCAATGTGTTCAAGTAATTAGTTGACTAAAATCAGATGTGAGTGAGTACTTAATGGAAGGAAGGAAACACTAGAAAAGAATTACTTTTTTCAGCGTTTTTAACTTGCCTGTTCCTTATAGATGCCTTATGTTGGAAAAATGACATTTATCCAGGTAAAAAACCTGACAAACGATCACTTAGCGATTAGAACTGTAGAGGTGTATGTGAAGCAAAAAAGAAGAGAAAATTCAATTGAAAAATAGGTCCAGATGGAAATCCTTCAATTATGTTTTGATTTTATTTTTGTTTCTGCTTGTTGTTCTTTTGGCAAAATAAGATAGTCAATTTCAGTTCACTCTGAAGCTTCTTTCTTTATATGCAAAATATGCATCTTTGGGTTCTCTTGCTCTCTTAGTTTTATTCAATTTAAATACTATTTCAAACTGAAATGTTTCAGAATTTTTTTCCATATATGTTCAAATGCAATTATTCAATAATTTGATCTGAATTTAAAATTTTCAAGTGCCAAATGCTCTTGATATCTACAATTATATACAGAGTTAAGACACTCAAGTGTAGTAAAACTGGTAGTTTAAATAACAAATAATTAATGTCTTATCGACTTAATATAATCTTAATGTCCATGTTTTATCTCTGTTATAGTAATACATAGTACAAATGCCTAAGTGAGATAGATTAACATGGATCAACACAATAAAACTGAACCGAAAAATTATTCTAACCTTTTAGAAACAATACATTTTGACATTTCCAAAATGAAATAAGAGCCAAGTTTTTCTGTAGACTTTTCCCATTGAAGCTGTCATAAAAAATCAACAAGTTCTCATGAGGCTTTCTGGAGGAGCATTCATTATGTTTTGTACCTAAAAAAATGGTGCTGTTGCTTATCAATTTTCTTCCATCTGACTGTATTGTAGCCATTGAGGTGTTCCCTTATTAGGCAGGAATTTATTAGAGGAAGACATCTCCTGAGTGAGCTCACAATGCTAACTATGACGTCTGTACCACAGTCAGTGTTGAGGGAGATGTAACTTATTCTTTTCTTAATAGAAAGTAAACACCATGAAAAAAACTGTATTTAAGAGGGTACTATTTGTATCCACGTACAAATATTCAAGTTACATTTAAATTACATGTTCACTTGTAAAACAAGTACTGAAAATATTTTTCTTTTTATTTATTTTCTTTTCAGATCTCAATATCCTATCTCTACAGTCAGACTCAAGAAAGTTTGGCATAAAATCACTGAGCCTGACTCTGCTTTACTTTTCTAAAGAGTCCAGCAAATGCAGTCACATTATGGTAAAACTGGAGTTGGAGCAGGTTCAGAGTGATGGAATAGCAGCCTGCTGATAGGTTAAATCCCAAGGTGGTGTTATACAGAGAGGAAAATGACATGTGGCTTGTCAAAGCTAAACCTGGATAATAAATCTTATTTTGTTTAGATCTCAACAGAGGAATGAAAGTGATTACAAAGTGAACACTAATTAAAGACTGCCTGGTTTTCATCTCTGAAGAGATCAACTACTATTTCACTTACATAAAGGAAATACATTTTTCTTCTGGTGGCTGTGATAGGAATACTTTGATAGGAATAATTTAAAAGAATAGTTGAGGTTTCCCATAAGATTTCACTATGTGACAAAGCTCCAATAACAAAACAAAAAAAACTTAACCTATTGTGTCTTATGTAATAAAGTGTCATATTTTGTCTTTCTTTTAGTTGTGAAAATTTTGTTCTTATGAATGTGGAAAAAGTTCAGAAAAAAGAGCATGACAGACCACGTATATAATCCAAATCAAGTGCTATGGAGAACTGAATTTGAAATTGCTTGTATGGGAGTAATGCCAGAGTAATGCCTCCTATTTTATGATGTTGGCTCACAAGTTGAATCTTCCTGAAAATATTCCTTTACATTTTATTGTGTGATAGGTGGCAGCAGTGGGGCAGTCTGACAGAATGGTGTCTGACATGGGAACACATATGAAACAAAGGGGTGCAACTGAATTGCCCCATGTGAAAAAAATGGCACCCCTTGATATTCATTAATGCTTGCTGAATGTTTATTGACCCAAACAGCAGTGAGAAGTGAGCACAGTGAGGCGGTGGGTGGTGTGTTTCAGCAGTAGCAACAGTGGATCATCTCCACTTCTTCAGATTTGTGTGAATGCAGCAGGCAGGCTTTTATTCATCACTGGCAAAAATGCATAGCTAATGGTGGTGTTCATGCTGAAAAAATAGTGTTTTGTAGCTATGAATTTGCTCTATTGAATAGTGTTATTTTGTTCTTTTTATCTGTTGTAGTTTCCATGGAATAAATGGGACGCATTACTTTTGGAGCAACCTGTGTGTAAATGAAGATGTGTATTATGCATGAAATCTTTAATTGTACGTAACAAAAACACTTCTTACTTTTTAAAGCTTGAGCCAAACAAAAATACTTCATTAGGAACACTTAATTCATCTGACTGTTGCCATTCCTGTGATGTCTTTTTGAACCTGGGAAGACATGTTTTCCTTTAGTACTAGGAAAATTAGTTTCCAAATCACTTTGTCATGCTACCATGTATTCTTTGTAATTAATTTTCTGAAATTTGTGACTGAAATGCTTGTTGGATTGGCCCGCAAAGGAAATAAAAGTATTTTCATCATAGTTTTCACTTTAGCAAAGAAGGTGGTCTATCTTATGCTTAACTACTCCTGTATTTTGATATGCCACCCGGGATAATGACATTGTCTTTTGGTCTCAAAAAGGATAGATTTGGTAGAAGAATCTTGCCATATTTGCACTTATACTTTAATTGCTTTGAACATGCAGCTGAGAAGATCTGTAGGAGGAAAGGTTACATACAATGTGTATAATTATTTTCTATCTCCTCTAGTCATCAAATTTAACTAAAGCGTTTCCCTTCCTCACCAATGAATCCATCTTTGATTTGCTGATGTTCAGCTGTCTTCCTGTTCGTTCTGTGAGCTCCTCATGTTTTCTTAGTTTTTTGCTCATTGTATTAGGTCTGTCTGCTGCATATATTCATATTTTTGCTTTGTCATCTTAATTAGATGGCTTAAAATATTTTATTATTATTTATTATCTTTTATTATTTTCTTGCTCTGTTGAAAAAAATAAAACAGCAAGAAAGCATATTACACAACATGCATCTCAGAATATGTTGTCTAATGTTAAAAGCAAAAGATTAAATTTGTAGGATGAATCTATGCTGGGATCCATTCAGCTTCATCACTTCTGTCTCACACAACATTTTCTATTCTGCTTGTCCTGAATTCTTAGCTACTACTATTGGAATAGCACAGGCTCTTTTGGGTACCACTGGTAGTTAAATATATTGATTCTAAATTACTCTCCAAAATTAAATGTAAATTGTAGCAGTCTTATACTTTACAGCCAAAAACTTGTCTGCTAAAAAATTGTATGCTGAACTCTGTCCCCTATATATTCCTGTGTTCAGCCTCTCTGGCCTCCTGAGAGATGTCTCACTGTTTTAAGGTTCATATGGCCCAAACTGGAATATTAAGGTCACTTTACTGGAATCCTTGGAGAACAGTGTTTTAGTACTGCTTCCAATTCAAGTTTATCAAGTATGAGTATCTCGTATAAAAACATTCTTCAGTTTAAATACCCTTTCTCGCTTGATTACAGGAGATTCTATCTGTACCTTTCTACTAGGTATCTTCAGCATAGCTCTTGTCATATCTAACAAGCTCCCACACTGTATGCTATATATACATATTTGTCATCTTTGCTGTAATGGTGGGAATAATTAAGAACACAATATCTGTTGTGGGAATAGTGAAAATGGGTAATAGAATTTTAACATCCATAAGACATCAGTGATGATAAAGACAAGCTATATAGTACTGTGTGAGTAATGATCACAACAGCTGCAGATCAAGTAATCTAAAACTTAACTTTGTTAAGAATGAATGACAGAGTCTGAAGAGAACGAGTTGGAAGAATAATTCAAGGCCAGGTTGCATGGGGCCCTGTGCAGCCCGATACGATGGGTGGCAATTAGCCCATAGCAGGGGATTGGAACTAGGTGGGCTTTGAGGTTCCTTCCAACCTAAGCCATTCTATGACTCTGTGTTTAGTTCCATATATCTTGCTATTGCTGTTTGTGTGTGTGTTTTGTAGGAAATCAGTAAAAAGTACGTTCTTTAGTCTGGTTTGAACAACAAATTAAAGTAAAGCCGTAACAAAATTATTCACTTCTGAGCTGAATGAAAACTGTATGAATGTAGAACACGGTCTTTTTAAATGGAGCTGTCACCAAGTTTAAATGAAAAAGTAAAGAAGTGAGAGATGTTTTGCAAGTGACAGTAAACCAAGTATTTGTTTTGAGGTCAGATTGAAACTTTGAACATAGTAGTCCAGTATTCCGGGGGGGCAGTTTGCGTTTTTAAAAATGTAGACAAAGTTTTCTCTTAGGAAGGATTTCTCTTAGTGGGATTACACACAAAAAATGCATTTTACCCTTTCTCTCTGACTGTAATTTAGATGCACAGTATCAATGCATGAAGAGAAACTGAATGAATTCAGTGCTTGTCACTGTAATACTATTAGGTAATTACATTTTCTGTCTTGTACGTTTTAATTTTCACGTATACTGGAAGAAATAAATGTTTTCTTTTTCCTTCCAGAATCTTTAAGTGGAGAATGTATAACCAACCAATTCAACAAACAGACTCTCATCCCCCAAAATAAATGCTCAGAGTACATGTGTTGTGCAGGACATTTATGCTATAATGATGTAACTTTAAATAAGTATACTGTGAGATAAGAATACATGGTCAAATATTAAGGTTTGATTACAATCTGTATCTCTTAATTATGTACAACCATAAAAACATATACTAACACATTCTGCTTAGATCTTCACTACTGATCTACAACACTTTATTTTCCTGTAATGACAAGGAGCTGCTGCAGGATGCCTTTTTACGTTCAATTTGTGTGCAGCAAAATTCTGAGGCAGGTGTACAAATGTCATCCAGCTACTTTCCTTTTTGTCAGAATTATGTACCTGTCTTAATTTTCTGCATCATGACAGAAATGCCTGTCATAGTCACATAAGTACTTATATTTTTAAAAGAGATAAGAATTATAGTAATTACTGATGCTTTGCATTTGCATAGATTTGAAAACATTTCCCAAATGTATTTTTAAAAGATCATGTCTGTTTTACCAATAAGGAAAATAAGAGCCAGTAGGATTGGCCTAAAATCCAATAGGAATCTGCTATTCTGGAAAAAAAAAAAAAACATGAATGAGATTCGCAGCTTGAATTATATAAATGTTCATCGGTTTGTTGTGAAGTCAGCTGGAAAGATAATATTGATCTCCACAGAGTCTTAATGCAGACTCCAGTTTCCTTTCTTTATTTTTCCTTCTTTTTTACAACTGTGGTACAGCTCTCTCACGCTCTACCTGTAGACTCTCTACCTTTTAAAATGCTCTGAAGGAGGAGGATTTTTTTCTTTCCTGCCCTGAGTAAGGACTTCTGGTGTTTGATATTTTCCTTTGGCAGAAAGCTGTAGTTGCATTAAAAAAAAAAAAAAAAAAAAGTGAACAAACAAAAGTGATACTTTTGTTTGAATGATGAAGCAAGGAACAAAGTGGCAAGGTTCCATAAATCCAACTTTTCTGTTCAGCCATGTTCCAATATGGAGTGCCTATGCTGGGTCCATTTTTTAGTTTTGGTATGCAGCAGACACAATTATATGGACGTAATTTCAGACTAGTATTGTCTGTTTTATCTAGGACACCAGTAGACGGTGTGAAGAAAGTTTTACATGTGAAAGTGATTATATAAACTGATCAGTTTTGGGGAAAAGAGAGGATCTACAGATTTGTTATTTATAGCTAGGTTTCACACATGAAAAGAACTTGAGCTGCAGCTCATCCTCTCTCAGCATCTTTTAGAAAGGACATGTCAAGTTTTAAATGTTTTACCTGAATATACAGTGGAAAGAATTAATCAACCCTTTTGCAAAACACACAGAAAAAAAAAAAAAACTGATTTAATACAGATCTGCTATAGCTGTGATATTGATTAAATCCTAGAATCCATGCTGAAGAATGACATCTGTCCACAGATGAGCAACACTGGAAGACAGAAGAGCTGTCTCTGTATGCCTGTTTGACTGATACTTTTCTATTATTGCCATTTCTTCTTAATTTTACTGCTTTGTTGGGGAACCTGGAATCATCTCTTCCTGCTTTTTAGTGCTGAGGCTCAATATAAGGGAAACAGAAATGATTCAGGATTATTTTTCTGCCTGTGCTAATTCCTTGGCCAACAGCCAATAGTCTGCCGTATTCTTCTACCTGCTTTGTTGCTTCTCACCCAGTTTGTTTCTAGCCTTCTGCTTCAGGACATTCTGCTAGAAGTTATTGCTTTCTGGATGGTAGTAGACATTTATTTATTTATTAAGTTACCAGTATTCGTACAGCTGATGGCGAGGACAGGTGGGCGTACATTCCCTCTGCCCAGGGAACCAAATATATCATTTCTTTGAAGATGAAGAGCGTATTGAAAATCTTGGAGAAAAAATGAATATCCTGCACTTTTTTGCCTGCTAGAGACCTTGCAGTCTGCTTTGTGAAATGTGTGTCATTGGACCTGTCTCTCTCAAACAACTAAATGCAACAAGGAACACTCAGTGGCCAACCTGGCAGTGAAAATGTTCTTTTACCTGCTGCCTCTCAGGTCTTTTTTCTTGCTGAAGTTCAGTGCTTGTTTGAAGATGTCTGACCCCGCATCTAGGGCCTCTTCACTCCCTGATAGCTTCTAGCTGCTCAGTTTCAGTTATAAGAGGCTGCTCAGACAATTTTTCTGTTTTAATCTTTTTTTTTTTTTTTTTTTTAAACAACCAATGAGCCTGACTTCTCCTGCCCTTTCTGCTTCTTGGCTGTGTCTAGCTGCCAAACACCAGCCCATCTCCCTTAGTGATTTCTGAACCTGCTACAAAAAAAAATCCTGGAAAGAGTTAGGATAACTTCGTCTTATGGATATTTTTCCCCGGAGCTTCTCTTATCTCAAGTCTTCAGAGGGTCGCCGCAATACATGCAAAAACCTTTAAGGGAAAAGCTAAGGTTAGTGTGTTTCACCTTGGTAGCTCTGTCCATGTGGATTTGATTGTTCCCATTAACATCCTGCAGTTTGTAATAATAGCTTTGCTGAAATGTTTGAGGTTTCTTAAGACTTTGCTCTGAAGTGACCCTGTAATGGATGATTGTCCTTCTGGAACAGCTGAGGTTAATTTTTCCCCAAAGTGAAGCTTTGTAAGGATGTGGAAGAGTAAAGCTGCATGTCTGTTCTTGTCCCACTCAACCGAGCGCTGACCAGCTCTCACTGTGTAACTGCAAATTTAATTACTTCACGCAGGCTTTGTTTTAACTTAAGCTCTTTGCTCATCTGTCCTATTGACATCAGTGGGGATTTGGCTGTAGGCTGCTGGGAGCAGTCTGTCTCACATCTATATTCCAGGGCACTGACCATAACTAAAAGTGGAAGCAGCCCTCTCACCTGAAGCAATTTTCCAACCCTGATCTCGTTTCCGGAGACAGGGCTGAAAGTCAGTAATTGTACCTCTCTCCTGACACTGCCCTGTGATGCAACCGCCCAAGCATGCTTTTTTCTCCCAGTGCCACTTGGCAATCGTTTGAGAATAAATCTAACAGAAGACCTTTTACACATAAGAATTATCATTTTGCAAAATAGCAATCACTACAAGCATTACCCTTTAGCTGCTGACAGCAAAGTTCAAAAATCTCATCATGTGCTGGTTTCACAGCAGCTGGTAAAGGTTAATAAAATGGAGGTTTAAAAGGCAGCGTTTCTAAATTTTTTACACTCAGAAAGGACAATTCTCATTATTTTAGGTTGACCTAGCCCACACATTCCCTTCACGTTCAAACTCTATGACATCCATTCCTGCATTACATGGAACAGTAAACTGTAGGCCTTGCTGTTACAGCTGACAGAATACTGCACTTTCTGGAGTGAGCTGGTGCCTGTAAATATCAGTACAAGTTAAGATTTGTGCACTGGTCTCTAGACAAAGGAACACCTGCTTCAGTGAATTATTGGCATTAATTTATAAGCCGGTCCTGTACAGTATTTCTAGCAAGAATTACTAGGTGAGTAGTGTTAAGCTTTTGTATTTTACTTCTATTATTTTCCTGTGGAGACTAATCTATGGTACAAGTCAACAACGTTCTGACAGAAGATTTTTACTAATTTTTCTGAAAATACACATTTAAAATTGATTGCGTCCTTAAAGTTGCTTCTAGATTCATGCCAGTTTGGTTGAGAGAAGATGTATCCTTTTTCTCCTGTTTTTCCTCAGTAATACGTGATGAGAGAGGTTGTATGAATTTCTGCAGGATGTGGTAACTGCTAATCTGAACACAGCTTCGTAGCTTTGTTTTTTTTTTTTTTTTTTTATTGAGGACTGTATTTGAGCAACAAAAAAGATTAGGATAACAGTGCTGAACTTCCTTGATTAAAGAGAAATAAAACTTCTGGTTTTGGTTTTGTCCACTGTATTTATCAAGATTTCTTATGTGAGACAAGGCTATAAATAACAGGCTGTAAGTCTAAATTGGTACTGTGAGTACAGAAGTGGTTGTTAATACTGGCTTCATAGTTGGTAAGATACATGAGTCCATTTCATTTTTTCCAGAGACTTCCGCTTGAAATGTATTGATTAATCTTTGTGTCAGAACAGAATTAGGACAGGGATGAGATAGGATGCTAGGACTAGCTGCAGTATCTATACAGTTCTATTGTGTTCTATAATTATCACATATTAATTATTATGTCACATGGTTCTTCCAAATCCACCAACCCCACCTAAAGTGGGAGCCCATATCTTGAGTGGTCCAATTTATCCTCTTGAGAATCTGTGGGAGTCCTACATTTTATGAAAAAGTACAATCTAGCCAATTTACCCACATTTTGTTGGAAGGAATATTTTTTAATTTTGAGGTCAGGGTGCTTCCCAAGAAATAGGATTGTTATGGCTCTATAGACTAGGTGAAGTAACACAGCTGTTGGGGGTGACTGGACTGGCAATGTCAGTTCTCTAAGAAATTCTTAAAATCGTGATGACACATTTTGTTCTCTGCATTGTGTGAGAAAACAACAGGGATTTGCATATAAATAAAGGTACTGAAAGTGACTGGCTGTAAAGTTATTAGCATGCCCAATACACGAGATAATTGCAGAGATGGACAGAGATTAAGCAATGTGCTCAGCGCTGTATCATGGAAAAACCCTAGAAGAAAGCTCACTTTGACCCTCAGTCTTACAGTAGACTAACTATTCTGATGAATTTATTTCCACAAAAAACTATATTTCTTGTTTTTAAAATGAATTGTGAGGGACTGAATAAGCTTGGTCAAACTGAGAAGTTAATAAATACATAGGAATTTTTTAATAGACAGCGACTTGATATCTGTCTTAATAAGATTAAAATAGGCAATAAAACTGTCAAATACTGTCACCAGTAGCACATGAGATTTCAGGTAATGGCAGCAAAGTGTAGCAATAATAAAATGCATTCAAAACTCCGACAATGAACAAATGCTCATGTGTAACAATTTTAAAGAAAATTTGCATTTTTAAGACCAGATCCCTTATTACTTAGGCCTGTTTGCAATAGCAAAGCAGGAGGAGCTGACATTTCGAGTAACTGCTGCTGTAACTAACAATGCAAGCGTTTATCACAATATGCCAATTAAGCTTTGAAGGCTATTCAGCACATTTAATGAAGGCTGAAGATAACCACCCCAGAATTCTATTGTAATGTACTACATGTCCTTGCCCAAAACACTGTTTTGATCTTTAAGATTCTTTTCTTTTTTATGTCGTGGTTTTGATTTTACTGAAGTTGGGGATTTTTGATGCGTAAATTAGGTATCAAATCATGCAGATCAGTTCATGCTTGGAGACAAAAACGAATACAATTGGTGGTAGGCAAAAGGGAGAAACTACCACTGCATCATTGTATAATTTAAGTCATTTGCTTGTTGGTATGATGGCACATAAACGTACTCTATTTTTCTGATGTTGCCTTGTTGAGTGCACAGCTTAATGACATTTGATCTTTTCAATTTATAGTATCTCACACACTATTTATGTTTGCTATCAAAAGAATAACTTGTAAAGTGAATGTTCTGTTGATCGGAATTGTCAGAAGCATTTTTCAATCTGCCAATTTTTTTTCATTTAAATGAAAAAATTGAATTTATTAGCCTATAACTTTCTTTTTTTTCCTTTAATGGTGGGTTTATCATTCTACTTAGCATTTGCTCAGACTGTAGAGTAATTCTTTAAGGCAAGAAAGTGGAAGAGTGAAATATTTCCATCTATTTTGAACCTGCTGTTACTAAAATAATGATGAATCAGTCTGGCTCTTTCTTTTGCTTATGGCTTTCAGAGTGGTGGGAAGACATTGCTGAAACAAAGTAGGAGTTTGATTCACTTTGGGTACATGCCAAAAGTTGACTGTCACTGATCAAACTGGGAATGGACCTGTCTATTTGGGTTGGGGGATGAACACGTGGCTAGTGACACACTGCTCTCTTGGATGCCCTTACCTGCAAAACCTGTCATGCCTTCACTATGGTGGCTTATCTAAACCTAAGTAATTCCTGACAGATGTGAAATTTCAATTGTTTCAGTTTGTTTTCTGTGAATTGTTCATAGATTCTCTACCACTGTGGCTCCACTGAATATCCGTGATTGGCTTGAGTGGCACAGTCGTATATTTTCTTGTATCACTACATTGTTTGTTGTGAGATTGTTTTACATATGTTTTTATTATTTTTGGGGAGGTTTGAACTTCTGTATAGTCCACCATTACTGACTTATGCCAGTTAAATAAACAGAATGAAAAGCTTGCTGGGAATAAGGAAACTAAAATTTATAATAGATTTCTGAGTTGATACTTCAGGGGAGAGGATAATTTATAACAGTGCATGACATACAGTCTACTGATGTTAAATACAGGCAGTGAGAAGACATTTTTCTTGAACTCACCTGCTAACAAATAGTCCTGTTGAAAGAAAGTTAACAGAGGCAACAAAATTTTATCCTGCAGCGGAATGTTTCTATATAGAGAGATATAATTTCATTTGTTTTTCTTTTAAATGGCATGCCAGAAATGTTTTGAGTCATTAATAGTAATCCCAAGGGGACAAGGTAAAGGAATAGGAATACTGATGTCTCTAAATGAAGAGATAGATTCTGTGGGTACTGAGCACTGGTGGATGATAAGCACCCCAGGTTTTGTTGTCTGCTGTTTGTATCAGTAACTGTCTACCACCATCCTGCAAAACAGCTTATCTAGATTTGCCCATAAATACTGTTTGCAATTCCTTTTTTATTTTCAGAGAAGGCAAGCCGTGAAACAGTAGGGGAGGGGAAACAGAAATATGTGAGCATCTACTATGATATTTGCCTGCCTTTGTTTTTCTATTTTTTGGACTGTACTGAAGTACTCCAAGTTTTTTCAGATATGTTCAGACATCCCAACTGGTACTTTGAGTCATGCGTTGCAAGTCCTCATTTCCTTTTAAGCCGTGCAATATATAACTGATCATTTTTATACAAGAGGATGAGTACCAGGCAATGTTGGCTTAGCACAGTGCCGAATTAATGTTACCAAGTCATCTCACAACTGTTTACACATCAGTGGCTTGATAAGTACTACTTCTTTCAGATCTTTTTTTCCAGTGTTTATTCTTCCTTCTGCCTTTCTGAGATAATAAGTGAGTGTTATATCATGATGTGCACTGCATATTTTCTCTTAATTAAGTGTATGAAAATCACCATCAAATTAAATATTTTTGATTAATATATATTAGAAATAGCTTCTGGATTTTGGACTAAACAGCCCTGCTGAAAATAGTCATAATTCTATTTAAATTAATTTAAATAACAAATGGATTTTGCTCTGTTTTGTTTTGTGTTCTTGACCAAAAGCCTGAATTTGACCTGGTACCATATCCAAGCAGGAATGATCACTGTACTAGTGCTGCAAATACAAGATAGAAGTAGATCCAGTACAACTCCATGTGGCTATGACTGGGCCGTATCCACAGCACTATTTTATGTGCGTGTGTAGTGTATGTATATATATATGTGTGTGTGTATATATATATACATATATAAAATTTTCAGATTCAAAAGAATATAGTGTGTGTGTATATATATATATATACACACTATATGAATCTGAAAATCTCCTGAATACACCACTACAGGAATTGTGGTATTTAAATAGAGAAAACCAGAGGTTAAATGACAAGCAGAAGCAATATACAGCCTCAAGGGGGCTGTGAGAGCAAATTCTGTGCTGGCTCAGCTCCCTTTCCAATGCTAGAACTTAGACAAATATAAACATTTATAGCCTCATATTACCAGAAACATTATCACCCTAAAGAGACCGATAGCAGCGTGCTGTGAATTGAGAGATCACAGTGATAAATCAAAAATGCAATTTATCCAGGAAAACACTGGAATTGTAATTTATTTACAGAGAAGGTCCTATTCCAAAGATTAGTATACGAATTGCTAGGAATTCATGTATCTTAAATTAAACACTGTAGTTTTGTTTATTTAGAATAACACTTCAGGAGTTCGTGAACAAAATATTCGTATCTCCTTATTTAACATGAGTGGTGGTACCAAATGTTTCTGTATTTGCGAGGTATAACATTGTCATATAGCAGGCAGGTTAACTGTTCTCTTGTGTTATGCACTTTGGGTTCAGCCTGTAAGAAATCTTCAGAAGTTCAGATACTTCGAGTCACTAATTAAGAACAATACACTTAGTAGAATGCATTTCCAAAACAAGGCTGACAACGTATTAGGTCCTTGTTAGGATATAGCGGTTCTTGCTAAACAGTGTGCTTGTATGAACACCCATTTGACCTTTTAAAAAAATGCTAGCTCTGTACCTAGAAAATGATTTTTTTCTTTTGCCCTGAGGAACCTTAACATCTACAAGATAAATTTGCATTTAAGGATCTTTATAAAGCCCTTTAAGTTGATAATGCATCTGATCTGATCCAAACTACTTTGTAGAGAGGCAAGTTAGTAACAGTGAAGATCATTCATATCTATAACAGCTTCAGCCATTTCAGAGAAGAATCAGTCTCAGATTTTGACTTGTAAATGACAAAGTTTCAATCTAATTATGAAGTGCAGATATAAGAGCCTATTGGATCTTAAGGTTAGAGGTGAAAGTTATCCATAATTATTTATTTAATCCCTGTGCTCAGTGCTATACACACGCTTGGGCTCAGGCAATCATTTGAAACTTATTTTAAAACAGCAAAAAAAAAAAAAAAAAAAAAAAAAAAAAAAAAAAAAAAAAAGAGAAGAAAAAAAAGGACTTAATTTTAAGCATAGCAATATATAACTGAATATTTACATACAAAATCTTTTCATGTAATTTTCTTTCCCTCTATGGAAACAACTTAGGAATCCATAGATTCCAAATGTCTTAATGTGACCATAAAAACATAACAAGAAATGGATCTGGAAAAAATATGCTTACACAGCAGCAGTAGAAACTGTTGTACAACAGAAAATGTTCTGTTGTAATGGGTTCTACATATGGCCTATGCTCTGTCTTATAATTCCTTTTTCTCTCATCCTGAGTCACAGAAGAACTGCTCCTCACTCAAATGGCCTTGTGAGTTGCACAAGATGCATAGGAAGGTTCTTGGCTTTCATACTCTTTTGTGGCACTACATTAAAAGTGGGCATTTCATTTTGCCTGTCATCAAATGTGCAGGACAGTTAAAAATTATACAGTTATGCCTTGAAACATCATTCCATTGCCTTATTTGCTACAATCATTGAGAAAACATTTGGATATTTTTCCTGTAGTCTGTTACGTTTATTCATCTTGGAACAAAATTTTTCCCCTTCCTCTTTGGTGATCAGCCTATATTCCTAGCCTATGGGAATGAAAAGTTATGGGAATGAAAAGGATGTGCGTAAAGAACTGCAGGACTGGAGATTAAAATCCCTACTGCAATTCATGTTATGCTAATGAGGCATGTAGGAACATTCAGAGCAGGGTAATGCAATGATATTACCAAGAAGCCTACGTACTATGTAATTTACTACAGGGAGCCTTTACGTAATACATCATATTTCAGCAAGCAACTTAATAAAAAGAAGCTTAATACAGAAATACCACCAAGAAGTATGAAAGATATTGCAGCATTTGATCAGACTAATATATAAACGCTATTGTGAAACCTCATTTCAGGCAAATTACTGGAGAATCAAAATATACATATTGCTTATTGTTACTGCTGAAACAATAGCTTAATAACTAATGATATCAGAAGAGGCACAATAAACATTTCATATTATTTATATTCTCCAGTTGCCCTTAGTGGCAACATAACTTAATATTTGATAGTACTATACAGACATGAAAGTTATTTTCCTTGCAAAGTAATCCTAGCAATCAGCTGCAGTACAGTAAGAAGCATTTCTTTGGTATTTTACCCTCAATTTTATTGGTTCTTACATTTATACAGCCATTTGTTTCATTGAATTAAACACATATTATGCTATAATGTTTCCACTTCTCTCTCATTAAGGGTCAAAAAGAGCATTATTCATTTATCCATTCAAGACAATGTTTCTTGCTGTTATTTGCATTACAGGAGAGTTTAAGATCTCTTTGAAAATCTGAGATGTCCATTTGGAACTAAGATGCCATTTTCTCTTATAGATGTACCTTCCCTGAAGACGTCTCTTTCTGAACCAGGTCAGAAAAAGAGTAGCAAGAGAAAAAGGCTTGAGGAAGATTATAGCTGTATGACTTAAGAGCTGTGGATTCACTAGTTAGGATTCATGTTTCCCTTCTGCTTTCTGCATGGAGATAGTGGCCTTGCATGTGAAAATATAGAAGCTCTGGAGGTGTGAGAGAAATGTAATACCCCAAGGCTTTACCATTATTCATCATCCTTACTATTCCAATCACAGGGATTTATTTATTTATTTATTTCCAATACTGTGTGCATAGGATGTTATTTGTTTATTTTTAGATTAATAAGTAAAACTTGATTTTGGAAAAGAATATCTTTTCAGCTGAAGCAGTTCAAACTTTGGTGTACTTTACAATGGGTAACATGAAATAAAGTTAATATTTGTTATAAGTTGACCCATCTGTGATGATCTAAAGAAAATATGATGGTCCTGAAACTGATCCCTGATTGTAGTGGATTAAATAAAAATGATTCCATAAAGATCATTTTCATAAAGGAAGTATCCACTACAAGATTAAGCTGTTCCTTATAAAACAGGAGATAGAACTAGGTTAAGTGAAATGCTAATGATATCTACAAACGGATCTGCCATTTCATGGTCCTCATCATTAGCACTTACATAACCAGAACATGTTTTTAATTTTTTTGAGTAGTATGGTGCTCAAATCTTATAAACTCAATTTGGATTCTTTACTACTAAAACATGTAAGTAAAGGAACATAATTAATATTTCATACGACATACATCACCTTTTAGGCTACCTAACATTGAACAAAAAAGCCATTTTTATGAAAATGATCACCATTAATTAAACCGCCTGACAGTCTGGGCAAATCTTTTCTGACTTCTTTACTCAATAAATGATAAAATGTATTTCCACTCAATTATTCCTGCTGATGCTATTTATACACACGGAGACAGAGGATAACATTATTAACTTTTCTTCACATTATCCACTCTAACTAGATATTTAACAAAAAATAAAGTAAAATCAACTCACAGAGAAGACACTTTCTCTTAAGTATTACTTGTAATCAAGAACAACTTATGTAGTTTGATTCTACTTCCATAATTACATCTCGCTGGATGGATTTTCTTTTATACATATAAGCAACAATATAGAAATAACCACCTTCCAGCTCAGCAACATGAAATGAGCTGTCTGATCATAAGGTTATCTCACTCAAAGGTCACCTCATGCAAATTTCTTCAACTGGTAGAGCTATACATGCCACTAACTTCATTTTCCTTGCACTGAAATCTTACTTGAAGCACTGTGTTGTGTGCTCCAACTTTTTGTGTTCCATCTGCAGCTGGTCAGTCCCATTCAATAGCTATGAACCAGCTGCTGCTTTCACATCCTTGTCACTGCTGTCACATCCCTGTGCTCTAGAAGGGACTTTCTGTATTTCTTCTCTGTCATTCAGCCCTGCTTGGTTGCATCTTCCCGTACAAGAAGTCTTGGTTGCCCAGAGAGAAGGAACTCAGTAGACTGGTCAATAGTGTAGTCTTGCTGGCAGGTCCTTCATGTGTTGTTCTAATGCCTATTGAGGCTAATGGAAAAATCTCTGACTTGCTAAGACTGAATCAGGTCTGCACGCCGCTGTTGATAAATTTTCCAAGATCTCACAGTGGTGAGTTAAGTACTCAACTGGTAATTTCAAAACTGTATTGAAATTGACCTTCTCATTTCAGAAATATATCTTTTACAGCTATACAGGGCTTTGCACTGAGACGGAGGTTTATCAGGCTGAAATATGCCCAGGCCCTAACATTTGCCTGGTGATTGTATTTCCCCAAGAATCTCCCCGCCGTTAAAGGTTAGACCTGAACTAAGAGGATCATGTGGAAGAAAAGCAGCAGCATCATGCTGATGCCTCAGTTAGTGGAATGATAATTTCAGTCAATAGCAAGGGCTTCTCCTCTCACAGAACTAATACCTCTTTGCTTTAGTAGGCTGGCTATAACACGTTGCTGTAAGTGAAATAACTAAGAAGGCTCAGGTGAACAGAATTTTCATTGTTCATTTTCAGTGTTTAGCAATACTTTTGGGCATCTTAGGTACTAGGCATTGGTATTACTAATTAATAAATGAGTCCCATATTTTCAGTCTTGCTTCAGCATTCCCTTTATCAATAGCTGGCTTTCTTTCTCCTTCCTAAGAATTTTAACCTAATCTTACATATGATCTTTCTTTGCCTTTCTGTGTTTCCCCTCCACATGCTAATTGGTCTGCCAGGCCATTCCCAGTCTTCCCAGGGCCAGCATGCTTTTAGCTGTGCTCTATAACCTCTGCCCTGTGTCTTTCTCAGTATTTCTTAGATGTCTTGCTTTGGCTCTGTGTTGTGCAATCTTCAAGAAATCTGTTTGACTATAGAGAAAAAGGCACGCAATGAGACATCAATAAAGGGACAAAGATCAGGTGCCTTGAGGAGGTAGAACATCAATAAAAGAGAAGGAATGAATGGCTCTGAGGAAGATAAAGCAGCATGATTCACAGCTCTGGAGAATGCTAAGCAGGCATGAAATGTTTGTAAGGTAAATAATGGTCTAAGATTAAAAAAAAAAAAAAAAAA